>CAAKHG010031547.1:0-11194 GCA_901007715.1 Dactylopterus volitans | reverse complement strand
CTATGTAAATGCATCATTACCAATATCTAAGTTTGAGTCATGGCCTGGGAAGTTGACCCTCGGAAACTGCTTGGAAAAGGGCAGGCAGTCACAAAAAAAGAATACTTGGCAGGTGATTGGAGGAGCCACTTGTCCATCATCGACTAATATGGGCAAATGTCAAAGATGGACAAAGAATTTAAAAAAAAAATGAGAAAAGCACTCAATGCTCTTATATGCTCTTATTTCAAAGAGGATATACCCTCCAGTGTGGATGTAACTAATACCTCACCAGCGGCTAAGCTTAGCTCTCGGTGTTCCACCGTTACTGCTTTGGAAAGGAATAATCTAAACCTCCAACTACTTATTTTACTCACCTCGCCGAGTGCAGTTACACCTGCCAACCATCGTGAGAACAGTCACGAACGGCAGGTGACACGGTGTAGCTACGTGCGGAGCGGTGCACCGGTGGTGCGAAGACGCAGTCATCGCCGTGGTGGCACCGGTCGGCGTTGCTGCCGTTGTCGCTTGAGTCCCCGCTGCCAGTACACGTTTATTGGGATGCAGGTTTATCGAGTTGCGCCAGACCGGGCAGCGAGATTCCTCTGCAGTGCGTCGGGCAGCTTGGGAAGTTCGTCCATGATACGAGCCAAAGTCAACAATCAATGCCAGACAATGAAAATTTGGACCTCGCCCTATTTTGCCATAGTTTTACCACTGTAACGAAACTCTGCTTCCTAGAACCCTGGAGAACTTGTGGGACCAGGTGATCGTTCTACCAGCGGAGAAGGTGTGATTCCTTTTTTCTAATAACTCCTCATCTTTTGACTCAGTGACTGATGCTGTGAGATGTTTCACTCCATCACTAGCACATTATCTCCAATAACCAGCACACGTTTTTTTTTTTTTTTACTTTTCTTTCCTCCCTCTTTCATTTCTATAATTATGACTTGTCTGCAAGTAAACGTGATTTCTTTCTCATATCAGATCTTTTAAGATGGATTTTATACCATTTTATTTGCGAGGCAACAGATTGGATTTGTGTGTCCAGTTAACATCCACCTATCCACAATGGGTTGCCGTGACAACGGCGTGTGAGTATGGTTACTAACGTTGTGGAGCGAATTATCCAAACAGCAACACTGTCAAGTACAGAATTCCTGTGGCGCGCTGGACAAACTCCACGACGGAGGAGGCTCGGATACATTGTTGCAATTATCCACTCTGGGTTTGACATCATCAGTGTGTCAAGTGAATAAAAATTGAGTGATCGGTGCCTTTGGACTGAGCTGCATCTGCTGAAATTCAACATCCTCCAAATGTGCACAGGTTGGGTCCGTTCAGTTGCATGTATTTCATCGCTATTAGACCTTTTTTTTAAAATCCACCTGAGTCACTCTGGATTACACCAAGAAAAATGCCGTGGATGCTCCTGGTTCCCGGGGCATCGAGAGAGCCTCACATTCCACGTTAATATTCACAACGTTGGGGTGTGTCGTTTCTCCAAGCCAAAGGAGAACCTGAAAGCTTGCAGCAGACCGTGAGAGGACATTAGCCTCCATTTACCTTTATTTCTTCACTTCAGTCTGCTTCAAGCTCTATGATTGCAGGTCGGCTTTGCCACTAAACAATGGCCATCAAATTTTTTTTTTTCTCACAAAACCACTGCGTACATCTATCTATATCTATCTACATTTACATCTCTATACACAAACACACACACACCCGCACACACACGCACCTACCTTAATCGGAGCTATTGGGGCCTTTATGGCTGCATATAAAAATAAACAAGCGTGCTGTCATCACAGAGGCTGCTATAGTCTAAAGCCAAGCAATTAAAAATGTGCTGATAGTAGCAGCGCAGCAGCCGAGAGCCGAGACGCTGCCAGAGCTCCATATGTGCGAGGGAAGACTGAACTCGCGGCTGAGGTCACAGGAAAGAACAGCACACGAGGGTATATTTGGCTTTGCGTGCGCATTGGTGTTTGTGTGCAGAAGATGTCTGTGTGCGTGTGTGTGTGCGTGTGTGTGTGTGTATGTTTACTTTATGTGTCAGAATGTACATGCTTTATCCTGTTTGCTTACTCTGGGTGTGTGTGCGTGCATCTGAGCGTCAGCGGCACGCCATTTACCGTGAAAAAGACTCCCATTACGGTGCAGATTATAGGGTGAGTTCAACGGCTGCAGCGTGATAGCTTCATCGGGTGGGTGAGTGTGTGTGTGTGTGCATGTTTGTGTGTGTGTGTGTGTGTGTGTGTGTGCGGGCTGCATTGTTTGGTTACCATGTGAATGGCGTCTCACACATGTACACATGCAGGCTCATTTGAGACGTCTCGTGCGAGCAGGCTTATGCACTCAATCAGTCTTCAGCACTGGTGACAGGTTGCTTGCGCGCGCACACGCACACACACACGCACACACGCACACACATCTACACGCACACAAGGTCAGAACATCAGTCAGACTCCACAAATATGTAGCAGCCTTCCCCAGGAGAGCAGAGTTCACACTTCGCACTCTTTATTCTGCAGCCAGGGTGGCCCGCGCCGCTGCCCAGCTCCTGCCACACTCGGCATGTAGGTAAACAAAAAGAGGAAATTCTATAAAATCTTAGAGAGGAGTTGTTTTTCCACTACCGCGCCTCCGACTGTTTTGGAACCCAAAAATGGATTTTGGGAAACGCTGCACGTGAGCGCGTCTGGAGCCGTCGCCAGCGCACACATGAGCGGTGATTTATGTTTACGCCGCAATTACGGCCGAGCTGAGAAAAACAGCACGCGCACTTCCACCGCTGTGATTCTTCCAGGCGCAGGCGGCGTAAGGAAGTGCGCACATGTACATGTGTGTAAGGCATCATTTGGGGTTTATTTCCATGCGGGCATGTGGCAAACGTTAGCCGTCACCATTTCACCGTTCGACTCGGCGAGTCGGCGGGGTATACGGTGGGATGAAGCCGATGGCTGGCGACTGTGTGAATCTCATGTTATTTCAAGGAGTTTTAACAAATATTTGTGACCTGCTCTGCCAGCTCCACCTCATCTCAATCATATTTATGAATATTAACTGTTACTTGCAACAAACGTGGTGTGGATCCCAATGTAAAACGCCACAGATGTGACTCCACACAGAGAAAAATCCTTTGCGACTATGACTGAACAATGATAAGCTTCTTCTTCTTCTTCTTCTTTTACTGTTGCACCAGACTCCCAGCACGAGCCAATACGATTGTCCACCGCCGTTTAAACACAGATTAATAAATTAGTCAAATAATTCTTGGTAACTGGGCTGTTTTCACCCCCCTCAGATCTGCCGCAATGCGTTCAGCCAAGAAAAAAAGATCCCCCGACCGTAAAACATAACGTACCTGGTTTAACCGAAGAATTCCCAGACTATTATTCAAGCCCAATGATAATTCTTTCAGACTAACGTACATTTTTCATACTGTAAGTGCACATCTGTCAATTTTGCTTTGCACGCTTTCATTTTCATCAATTTATTCACAGATGTTTGTTATCATTACAAAATCTTAAAATGGTCCCGATGGATCAAATGTCCGCCCAGAGCCAACTGCGCTCAGTTTTTCCTAGCCGAAATGAATAATCATTTGCTGTGAAAACAAAATGTAGAAAAAAAAAAAAAAATTAAAATTGTGCCAGGAGTTGTTTTCCTTAAAAGTTCCAATAAACCCCCGAACAAAGTTGGATGGAACATTGCTGACAGAAACACACGTGCACACTCCCACACATGGGAAAGCCAGGAGTGTTCAGTCTGCAGCCTGCAGCACTCGCTTGAAGACTGGGAGTCAACCAAGCAAACACATGACTGAGTGTGTCTGAGTCCGCCAGTGTGAGCAAGCAAGAGGCTTGTTTTGTAAATGATGTCACGCCCCACACACACGCACACACACACACACGCATGCGCGCGCACACAAACACACACACACACTCTTCGCCTAACGCCTTCCATATTGTCGTAAAGCAAACACTCCTTTGAATTCGTCCTAATTTGAAGCATCAGTGATTTTCTTAACTTTCTTTCTTTCTTTCTTTCTTTTTTTTTTTTACATCTGGTGTCAGATTGGTTTACCCTGGAACGGCCTCAACACCAGTGGCTTATAAGAAGGAAACTGTACAAATATATAAAGCCACAAAGGCTTCCCAATTTTTTTTTATTTTTTTTTAGATAAAATGTTTTACAAGTTTTATATAGAACGCAACTTCCATGTCCAAAATTGTTAAAACTGCTACATGCATCAATATGTATTCAGCAATGTGGTCGATTTCGCAGTGACAACTTCTGTTGAGTGCAGATGACTTGATTTCCTTTTTTAACTGTCACCCAGAAGAATAAACCCCAAGGAAATAGAATAGCATGACTAGAAAGAAGGAAAGGGAAAAATAAGCAAACACATCCCGATGGGTCCATTTCTGTTTGCACAAATGTTAAATGATGAGTAATATTCATGCTGATAACAAATAATTGAAGAAAAAAAAACAGCAAATCCAAATGTCCAAAAACAACTAAAGACAGAGAAGCGCTTTAGCGTGATTCCTTCAGTGTGTGTTTTAGGTTTATCCCATATTCAACATGCAGCTCTTCCAAATCTTGCTTGAACTGCATTGTTACTTTTTGAACATCATTTTTTTGATTTAGTTCTGCCACAGTTTGGTGAGATTTCGGCAACAAAACATGATGTCGGGACGCCAAAGGGTTTTCAGGTAGAGGTCAGGGTTTGGTTGCCTGAAAGAATTGAATCACACCTGCAGTCAAGCTGCAGTTCGCACCAGATTTTAAATGAATTAAGAAAAAAAAAGGTCACAATTTTATCCAACGGGACATTTGTTGAGTTATGTCAACAAACATGGAGTCACGGTGACCTTTGACCTCCAGTGAGTTCATTCCTGAGTCCGTGTGGATGTGGCATTTGTGAGGAGATGTCCTCCGAGTGCTGCTGAGAGCATCATAATAAACAACACTGGGAAAGCTGTGATGTCACAATGACCTTGGCCTGTGACCCCTGACCACCGAAATTTTTAGCAGTCCATCATTCAGCCAAATGTGAAGACGTCCCCTCCGTGAATTCCTTAAACATTGCATCCGCGAGAACCGTGCAGGTCATGGTGAAGTTGAACTTTTGCGTCTAAAATGTCGTCATTTTAGGCATTTCTGTAAAATTTTGCTGGACATACGCGATGCGCTGTGGGGCAGCCGAGCAATTTTCAGGCGGCGCGACGGCAGAACTAAAGTGGACTCTTTTGTTTGTGCTCTAAAACTGTGAACCTATAACAGTATGGAGTTTTTCCTTTTAATTTCTGGTAACCTTGTAGATTCATGCCTGTAAATGGCCATGGACTTGGCTTTATATCGCGCTTTTCTAGCGCTTTACACACCATGGCCTCATTCACACATTTGCACATTTGATGGCGGAGGCTGCCATGACACCCGCCCACCAGGAAAAAGTACAGCATTTCCGGTTGATTGTTTCTGGGATTCAAAAAATGAACCTTGTTGTAACAAAGCGTTTTGTTGTTGTTCTTTTGAAGACACGATACAATGTAAAAGGTGCAGTGACAGAGCTTCCAGCAGGTGACAAATGTGTCCGCTGCACACGTAGGCATGAATGACCTGCTATGATAACGGCCCGTTTATTGGGCAAGTTGTAGAACATGAAGTGTGAGTGTGAGCAAGGCAGCATGCGAGTGAGTGATTCCAAAGGCAGCCATGACACGGCAAAAACACCCTCAGGCGAAGATCCCCCGGGGGCGGGGAAAACTTCTCCCGCGTGTGTATTGACCATCTTTTCAAATCAGTCCCCAACGAATACACAGCGTAGCAACATCTAACATTTAGTTTCAGGAAACACTTTGTCGAAATATTTCACGCATTATGTGCCAGCTATTTTTAGCATCACATTTTCAGTCTCGATTAAAAAGCTGGGCAGTCAGAGTATTGTTCGGAGATGAAGCGGCACACTGGTCTTGACTCGATGATAATAAGGGAGAATGAAAAGCAGCAACGGTCTTATCTCTGAAATGAGGCCGTTACTCTATCTGCCACCTCGTATTAGCTCATCTTTGGCTAACAGCTGGAGCTGCGGGGCATGCTGCTCCGTCAAATTAGGACTTGGAGTTCGTGTGTGTGTGTGTGTGTGTGTGTGTGTGAGAGAGAGACAGAGAGAGATTGTTTGTTCAGCTCTAGCACCACTCGCAGATCAACAAGTAGGAAGGAGGCTGAGAGAGGAGGCTGACCAACACTTGAATCGACTTTCACTTTCAGCCGGAGTCGTCCGACGGCGCACAAAACGGAGGCCGACGCTCGCGGCCTGCCGGCTGCAGCTGCCCGACCGTGCTGTGGACGTGATGAGAGAGGGGGATGAGGGGGGGGGGGGCAGGGGAGGGAACAGAGGATGAGAAACAGAGGCTGAGAAAGCGCAGGGAACATATTGAGGTGGTTACACTTAATGTCGTAGAAACTCGGCGCACCAGAGAGGCTGCCTCTCGGCCTTCCTGCGTCCGCTCCCAGCGATCTCTCTCGCGCTGACGCTCGCATTTTCAGGCGTTTTTTTTTTTTTTCTTTTTGTTTTTCTTTGAATGCAGATTTGACCTCGCTGCCTGAAAAGTCCCATGTAACAAAGCTGGGAGCTGGAGCGAAAAGTGCTGCAGAGGCAGCAGTTGGTGCGGAAAAAAAGGCACGTCTTTATCATTTTTTTTAATTGAATATTGATATTTAGGTTTTTCTACTTTTCCTTGGGTGTGTTCAGCGGGTTTTGTGGGGTAAACAACTTCAATCGCCAGGCAGCCTCAGAAAACCCCTCCTATGTCATTCCATCTTTCATCGTCTATATGTTTTTTTTCTATACGCCTGCCTTCACGTCATCCCTCACACACGCACGCACACACACACACACACCATCCCCTTCTCTATATCCTCCCTGATGTGACTAGACTCGTCTCTGTTTTATGTGCCTGAGGGGAGGAGTGCGTCTCCGTCTATTTCTTTGCCATGTCTGAACCGCAGGCAGCACACGCGACTTCCACTCGTCCATTAATGCCCTCGGATCAAGAACAGGTGGTTAATATAATTCCACAAAGCTTTCCCAATGTCGGCTGCACGCTCTGTCAGGAGGCCCAAAGTGGAAAAAAATACGCTCGTACTTGCCCGAGCAAACAGTTTGAACCGCCGTTAAGAGACGATCGCGCACGGGAGCGCGGCGTTGCTCCTGACCGTCCACCGACGGACGAAGGGACGCGCCACATATCACCCCTGCATCTGTCCCCGTCGGTTGACAAGATAAAAACGCGCAGTGGAATTGATTTAAGCCGTATATATGCACATGACGGGGCGCAAACGGGCGCCCTGTGCAGCGCGCGCGGACAAAACGGCGGTAGGTGAATGTCGGATCTGCAGAGCGAAGCAAAGCGGCTCGGCTTTCTGTCTTTTTTTATGCCTCCGCGGCAGCGACAGCCGTCTGTACGTCTGTCTCAGTCTTGTGAATGCGATAGCTCAGAGCAGAGGTCACACCCCCCCACACACACACACACACACACACGCACGCACACACACAACACACGCCCACGAGCGTCTCCACACGCCAGACTCAAATGATCAGCTTGTTATCAAACTCCGTTAACAGCCCCGGTGATTTGAACCAGGTTAGGTCACATTTAGCGCAAATGTCAATACCGCATAGCTCACAGAGGAGCAGGTTACCGTTTTGGTCAGAGGTCAAAGGTCATGCTCATCGGGACCTCACGAAATACATTTCTGGCCGTAACTCTCCCTTTTCAATGCTGATCATGACAGCTTTTCACACAAATTTTCAAAAGGATTAAAACAATTGAATAATGGCATGTCTTAAAGGTCAAAGGTCAGCTTTTCAATAACTTTTCTGTATTATGGTACAAATATCAGCTCAGGCTCAAGGATGACGAACTGATTACTTTTTGGTGGTCAAAGGTCAAGCTCTCTGTGATATTTGGCCATAATTCTGAGTATCGTCTGCTGATGATGACAACATGTCACACAAATGTCTAAAATATATCATAGTATAGTTTGTAAAAGGTCTTAACTGTGACCTGAATAATTCCTGGAAGGCCTTGAGGGAATTTTCGCAAATCTTAGGCAAACATCCACTGAATCTCGAGGATGACCTGAGTAGAAGATCGAAAGTGAAGGTCACTGTGGCCTAGTAGAGCATGTTTTTGGCTTAACTCATACGCTGATTATGACACAAAAATTTTTTAGATAAATGCCTAATAGGAGGGAATGAGGAGATGTTTACTTTTAGCATGACACATGAAACACAACCCCCTTTAACACATCTGTTATGGACAGGAACGGATTTGAACCGGATCTTGACGGGTTGGGGGGAGGCCTCCAGATGCAGGGGGGGCAGTTCCAGTTTGCGACGTCGCTGTCATAACAGAACAAGGTGACCAGCAAGGACCAACATCTGCTGCCCGTAGGGCTCAAGTCTGGCCTGTCTGGGCTGCGATCAGGAGGTCAAAGTGCCTCGCTGGTGTTTATGTTTATTTTATTTAAAAAGGGACAACATGAACACTTGGGTCATTCATGTGAATGTTCCAGATATAGCCAATGACGCTGCAGGCTAACCCTGGAATAACCCACAAATTCCATTAGCCCAGACAAATTTACTTAAGTACGTCAACTGCTGCATGTACCAATACACAAGGACACAATTACAGAACTATTGTCAATTAAAGGTACACACAAGAGAGAGTTTTATTTCCGTGAAATGAGGTTTTTGGGTTGTTGCTGACACCTAAAAATGCAAAAGCATCTCAAAGTTACATAAAAAAGAATATTTCCACCGCTGTCTATTGCATCGAATCAAAAATAAATATCAAACTAAACCGTATCCTCCAAGTAGGGAAATTTCAAGGCGAGTGGATATCCGCTCCAAGGCTTCTCATGTTCATCAGTCATAGTTTACAGTCCAATTAGCAACATGAGGCACAAGAATGGAGTCGGAGTTGACTGGAATTTTTTTTTTAAAAACACGTGACTGCAGACAAACAAACAAACAAACAAACAAAAATTCATAGCCAATAAGCTGCGATATCACAGTTCAGCTGTTGTATTTGCCTCTTTTCCACTTTGGATGCAAAGTGCGACAGGATGCCACCTCGGCCTCCCCAAAGGTGATGGATTCGGACTACAGACGGCAACCAAGATGCCAAATATCTTGTCTGCGGAGTGGTAATGAGAGATTAAACTGTAATTTAGGGGAAGTAATTTGCATCAACATCAGTGGAATCACCATGGAGACCTGTGATGTTTGTACATGTCCGACAATTGCAAGTTGCAGCACCTGGAACAATGACGGCCGCCGCGTTCCCCACGGATTCAGAATAGGTCCTGCACGTGTCACGATGATTTCATCGGAGGGGAGCAAGAATCTCGGTCATCGGCTGCTCCGCAGTCTTCGGGACTCGTTGATTGGCAGCTCTTTCCGCTGGTCTTGCAGTCGAGGCGCGAGCCCCGTTCGCCAAAATGAAGAGAGGCGCTGGACGGCAGCAGCACGAATGCGGATGGAGAATGAAAAAAAAAAATAAGCGTTTAATAGTCTGCTGGGTTACAATTGAGGCACTTGGGGAGAGTCATAACTAGCAGTTTGTCACCAAATCAGCCAGCACTAATGGTTTATTAGAGCTGCGGAAATAAATGGAAGCGACCGTAACCAGGCCCTGACGTCTGGACTTTTATGGAACCAGTAATGAGCTGCAAGTGATCTGTGCATTAAAGGCTAATCGTGGAAAAGACATCAGAACGGGGTCACACCAGGGTAAAGCAACGTTCACGCGGCGGGGCTTTCCTGTCCTCCGTGAATCCGCTCCGCGTCGGTTCGGGGAAACCTTCAAAGTGAGTGAAGTAATGTCAATTACAGCACGAGCTGATGTAATAAACAATGGAGTCTGACGGTTTTATTAAAAGAGGGGAACTACATCATTTCTTTGTCTTACAACTTGAAATAGAAGGAGCTCGGCTGCTCACTTTGTTTTCAAACACGACCACCTCTCCCCTCTTGTTTTGACAACATTTAGATGATTTGCCTCCATTTCATCCCACATTTCGTGGATTATTATGACCAAGTTCTGACCTTTCGGAGAGGACAGGGGGGAAATGAGGCCCACGGCTGAATCAAATGGTGGAGTGATATTGATGGAAATGTGGAGGGAGCTAGTAAGAGGAGGCCTGTGCTTTAGTTGGAGGCCGACCAAAACTGCGAACAGAGAAAACAGGGGAAGACAGCTCAGATATTATCCACACAGGACATGTACGCTGAGGCTGATTTATAACAGCGATGTGGAACTTGGCAAACAGTATTTTCGCGATTTGTTTGCATGGTTGCACTGGCGGGTTGGACATTTTCTGGCACGGGTTCTGCAAGAAAGTCATATTTCTGACTTTGAGTTGTGTCTCTTTTTTTCCGGCTCTGCAGGAAATTAAAAGTCACTCACAGGGATTCTTTTTATTTATTTATATATTTTTTTTTGGTTCAGCAACGCTAATGTGACTGTCAGATCGTGACTTATTCAAAAAGCTCGGCGCGCACTCCTCCTCCTTCATGTGGTTTCCCGACAGCGACATGAATGGAGGCAATACAGGTGCTTCTGGCGGAAATCAAGAACACACGAGCAGACACAAACATACGCCGAGCGCAGGGTATCAAAGGCCGCGCGGTGGCCCCAGAGACTGAGGTGAAAGGTCACCGCGCAACAGAGAGCACGATGTGCACCACGCGCGCGTGCCGATGTGGCCCTCGCGTATTGTGAACGTCAAGCAGGGCGTGATCCTGAAACCGTACGCCTGCGTACTCATTCACGGATTCATATCGCTCGCACACGCACCGCAACGAAAGATAAAACAGAAACAGAACGTGAAACAAAAGCATATTCCTTTCTCCTGCCCCCCCCGCCATGAGAAGAGATGGTTTACACGGTGGCGAGGAGGAGGCCTTCCCTTACCAGCACTGCAGACGGTAGCTGTAATTTCCTGTGCTGACAACTGGTCTCCACATTGTGTTTCTTCGAAGAATGAAAAGAGTTTGTTAATGAGAAATACTTGTATTTCCTATTTTACATATATATATATATATATATATATATATATATATATATATATATATATATATATATATATATATATATATATATATATTTTTTTTTTTTTTTTTTTTTTTTTTTTAAAA
>CAAKHG010031544.1:5863-22302 GCA_901007715.1 Dactylopterus volitans | reverse complement strand
GGAACCCTCCCCCACCCCCCCCCCCCCCCCCCGCCCCTCCCTACTTACCCGGTCCCACGATGCATTTCGCATCAAGCCGCGGCAGCGATGGCAGCGGTTTCTAACCACAATGAGCTTCAAGCGAGAACACAGTTGGCTGCGCGTCCCGGCCCGACTGCTGTGATGTCCTTTTATTGCGTCTCCATTGCCAAGAAAGTCACTATTCGGATTCCCAACATGTGGTCAGTTTTGTCCAGATTTGTTAGGTGTTTTGTCTTGATGACTTTTGACCAGAAGTGACATTAATATAAGATCTTAGTTTGGGATAAGACGAGAAGAAGGGTTTTCCGAGGCCCGCGTGCTGATACAGGGAGGTAGAGGCATGTCCTCACCAAGCAAAGCTCGGCAGTCAGTCGGCATTTGAGGCTTAAATAAGAGCGGAGGAACATGCAATTTAATCTTTGAATTCATTCGAAATGCTCTTCCAGGTCTTGCTCATGTATCGACTCCGATTGGAACCATTGTGGAGAAGCAAAAAAAAAAACAGCATTTTTTTTCTGTCAGTGCGCTCGTTTGTCGGTGCCATTATTATACATTTTGGCTTGAGGGTGATTTAATGATTTAATTTAGGTGGTCAAATGTCGCCGGTGTTTTTAATGCGATATCTCAAGAATGGAGCGAAGACCAAGATCTTCACATTCTTTGGCATAACTCACTAGCTGACAGAATTTCAGACACTCGTTGGATGAAATGATGAGTTAGATGTATTTAACACACCTCCTTCGTATTTTTCAAGGCATTTGCTATTCATGACAGAAATGGAGGTCAACTTGCAACTTGACTGGTGCAACCATGCCTAGGGTTGAAAAATTCTGGGAATTTTCAAAGTTGGAAACTTTCCATGGAAATGAAACGGGAATTTATGGGAATTAACGGGAATTAACAGGAATTTGTGGTAATAAAACAGAAATTTATAAAATTGAAGGTTGGCCCTCAGCAGGAAACTTAAATGTAGTTGGGGGAAATATATTGTAGCATAATCTTGGCTAAAACAAGCAGATTTAATGCAAGTAGACTCCTCAATCACATGCACACAGCACTGCTTACTGCAGGGCTATTGAGGCCACGCCCCCTGCGTGCACTGTGCACGCCTCCATCACATGCACAGATGATTGCTTAAACCCTGGAGGCCACACTTTTGAGCCCAAAGCACAAGACTAGTGAAGCCACACAGTTGAGTGCCCATATAGGAAGTCAAGGAAGTTTTTTATAACATTATGGGGTAAATATATTTGCTCTATAATGGTATTACTGTTTAACTTGCAAAAATTAAATAAAAATCTATTCATACAGTAGCTAGCTAGCTGGTAAGTTAGGTGCTAAATGTAAGCTAGTTTTCATTTCATTGACCATTTAAGAGGCTAGCTTATTATAGCTATATACAGTATATAGCTATAGTTTCCAATCTGGAATATTTCCAAAATATCCCAGCATAACTTCCCATGGAAAGTTTCCGGAAAATTTTCCACCCCTTTGCAACCCTAACCATACCCCAGTAATTTTAGGTTTGTTTTTTTTTTTTAACACTTTTAAGAAGCAGCCATCCTGCCTGAAAAACGCGTTTCGTGGATTTGTCAAAACCGAGTGTTAAACGTAGAGAGGACGTCTACCTCCTAAAACAGAGATTGTTTCACAGGAGTGGAGCCTGGTAGCTGAAGTTCCGCCTCTCCTCCTTTTGGAAAATCAGGGAGGCGGTTCGGACCAATGGGAGTGCAGCGCTCTAGTGTGGTGATTAATATCCATTACGGCGCGCTGCAGTTGAGGAGAAGGAGATTGCTTTGTTAGCCTAGAACTGCTGAAAACACAGTTCAGAGGGAGAATGGCACATGTCGCCCTTCGATTACTCATCTCCTCCTCATCATCATCATCATCCACGTCCATTACCTGAACCCGAAGCCTTTCTGGGTCCAGCTGTCTTCCCTTGTCCCCTTGCTTCTGCTCCAAATCCTCTGTGTGTCCTCATAATTCCTCCATTCTCCATTGTCGTCCTCATCGAGCTGAACGATGATGTGTAGAACTTGGGTTTCTCCTCACTTTAACCTGCACCCACCCTTCCCCCTAACCCCAGTCCAGATACTTAACCAGACCCCAGACCTTAAACATAGCCCGAGTGGTAAACCCACCTGTGGGTACGAAACAGAAGAGCTGCGTTATTCCATGGGAAGGAGGAAGAAGGTCTATATCAAAGTCAAGAGGATCTATATTCTTCAGTTCTCAGTCTTACACCAACACCCGTAAATTTTGCCACGGTAGCTTTAACGCTTTCTAATAGACTAAGGTGAAATCAAGCAGGCGCAAGCTAGGTGGCTGTTTGCTGTGTCCTGTCTGGGCTACTGTAGATGCAATATGGCACCCGAAGTGCAGTGTTTTATGTCTTTGTTTGACCTTGTGAAATTTCCGGGCTGGGTCAAGGAACAGTGGATGGGAAAAAAGGGGAAAAGCGGGACTACTTGAGCGCTCCCCCGGGCCCAATCCCAACGTCCACCATCGCACACTCTCAGACTTTGAGGAGCGTTCCCGGCTAAGCCCGCGAGGGTTTAGGGCTCCGCGGCTCCCAGATCGTCAAGTGACTGAGGGCTCGACTTGAGCCTTTTATGGCCACTTTCCATAAATCTGCATTTTCGCAGACTTTGCTCGAGGGAATTACCCACAGTTCATAGCTTTGGCACGTTAAAACGCAGGATTACCAAAGGGCAAGCTCAATAGCAATGGGGGAAAAAAAGGAAAAAAAAGCAAACAGGGAAGCATGTGGGGAACCAAACCCACAAGAAAAAGCATACTGTTGATTTGTAGTCCGAGGTGTTTGTGGCAGAATTGCTCAAATAACACTGTTTTTTTTTGTTTTATTTATTTTTTTAAAGAGAACGAACACAATGAGAAATGTAAAGATAATCAGAGTGGTATGAAACACGCTTCGGCGGCGTCAAGCTGACCAAGCTTCTGCAGCCTTCCTCATTCTAACCCTGTGAGTAGGAGCTGGGCCCTGCTCCTTATCTGCACATAAAGGGCTCATTCATGAAAACACAGCAGCTTCTCGCGTCCGGTGGTTCTACAAATAAAAATATACTGAAGTTGCGAATATTTTTTTTCAGTTCCTGGCCAAAAGCTCCCCCTTTCTACTCAGTCCAAATTCTCTTTAAAAACATTTTGCATTTGCCTGCTTATTTTCCCGGCGTTTGAGTTGCACATTAGGGTCCTTCGGCCTTCAGAGAGATTATAAAACCACAGAAACCCGGACCTTTGTGCTGGTCTCTGCTGGTTTCTTTTAATGACTGTAATTGGAGCTGGGGATAAAAGCATCACTTTAACACTGAATTAAATGCAAAGGAGGAGCAGTTTGCTTTGAGCCTATGAGTCAGATTCATGAGGTAGGAGTGCAGAATGAATTAGAGAGGCAATCTGGGTTCGTCTAATTTGAGACCTCGCCAACCGCCCCACCTCCCCTCCCTCTCTCTCCAGTCTCAGACAGCAAGTTCCCCAAGGAGGCCTTCTCCATCGGCGCCACGGACAACGACGCCAACGCTCTGGAGGAGCTGCAGGATGTGGACAAGTGTCGGCTCCACTCGGGCAAACCGTGCCAGCACATTTGCACCAGCATCTGGGGCTCGTACCGCTGCGGATGCCGCCGCGGCTACGTCCTGCAGCAGGACGGACACTCTTGCGCGCCAGGTACTGCAGCTTGGATGTTGAACCGGATGCTTTCGGCCTATGTGGTCATAGTTGTAAAGGTACAATCTAATTCAGGAATATCTAGGTAAAGTCAAACCTCAGGTGTGGAAAAACCTTACCAGTCTCCCATATTCCTGTCGTTACGCTTGCATTGTAATGATAATTCATTCATCGACTTCCGCTTATTCCGGTTACGGGTTGCAGTCGTGCCGGAGTCGATCCCAGCTGACAAGGGGGCGAGCGGCGGGGTACAAACACCCTGGACGAGTCGCAAGCTCATCGCAGGGCCACATAAAGGACAGACAACCACTCACACTCACACACACACACACACACACACACACCTACGGGCAATTTAGAGTAGCCAGTTAACCTCAGCATGGTTTTGGAGGCGGGAGGAAGCCGGAGTACCCGGAGAGAACCCACGCAGACACGGGGAGAGCATGCAAACTCCACATAGGAAGATCCCAGGCCGGGAAGCGAACCTGCCACCTTCCTGCTGTGAGGCAACAGTGCTAACCAGCGCACCAGTGTGTCGCCCTGTAACCCTTGTTCTTCCATAAAGATGGGGGATTTAAATAAGTGGATGGCCGACATAATGAAACATGCTGACGTTTGGTCCCTTGTTTGTAACATGCTCTCAAGCACCCCAAAAACAGTTTAAAACTATTATCGTGCTGCTTTAGCGGGAAAGGAAGCGGCGTAAAATAAACTGTGACGCAGTGGCATGTCACATTTATGCCGAGCACACATGATGATTCAGAAAAGCTGGGCTGCAACATAAAGACGAGCTGCGAGTGCTGCCGGAAGAGAGAAAAACAACAAAAAAAGATGGCTCTTGACTGTCTTTTTAAGTGTACCCGGCCAAAACATGACGCAGCCTCGGCTGACCGGGCTGCCCGTGCTTACTTACCCAAATTAGGCCTTTGTAATTATCACCGTCAGCTTAATCCACTCCCAATCAGAGTATCTTAGAAGGCGCTTTTGTCAAAGGTGTGGGCTTACCACAACAAGGCGGGATGAAGAAATGGTGCCGAGGTTTGGAATAAAGGAATAAACCTATGAGCTAAACAAGACTGCGAGAAAGAATATCGAAGAGGCGAAAGACCAAAGAGTCCAAATGAAACACGGGAGCGGCGTTCGCGTGGCCCTTCTCCTTTAGATCTGGTGTTTCCTCTGTGACACTAAGTTGCGGATACTTGATTTGAGTGCTTTGATTCGGGGTTTGGGGGAGTTGCAACAAACTGCTCTGTCTTCCCGGGTGCAGCGAGTCCTGACGAGGACAACCGAGTGAGAGAGGAGGACGGTCCCGCCATGATCCCCACGCATTCCACCACCACCTCCACCGCCGCCACCACCACCGCCACCAGCACCACCGCCACCAGCACAACCGCCACCAGCACAACCAGCACAACCACCACGAGCCCAGTCCTCTTCAATCCGTGCGCAGGTAATGACTAAAAAAGGACTAAAAGGATCACTGAGTCTCGCTCCTCGAGACCAGTGCGAGTCTGTCTTGAAAACCACTTCACTTATGACGCTGACGTCATCGTGATTTAGGTGTAACTTTTTCAGAAGTGTTTCTTTTGCCTTGATGGCAGTGAAGCATGAAAGAAGTTATGTCATTTACCACATTCTGCGACCTAAATGTTAAAATACCTCCACATATGTTATTCACAAATATTTTTTTTTTAGAATTACATAAATCTGCACACGGGCAAGATTTAGCCCGGGGGGGCCAAAGCCGGCTCATGGGTGACCTCAGATAGGTACGCAACATCCCAAAAAGGTGACGTAACTGCCCCCAGAAAACAATTAGAGAGAATCACGACGCTGCTAATTACGTCAAGTCCGCGCTGCTGTTGTAACTTGATTCCAAAGGAGGGCGCTGTCGGCGTTTACTTTGAACTAAAGGCCTCGACTTTTGGTTCAAGTGCTCAACAGCAGGTCGGAAATGATGAAAAAAAAAAAATCATGCCGTTGAACATTATTCAAAATTATATGTTCCATGCATGAGTCGTCCGATGTGTTGCCCCCTCGCTCACTTCATCAAAGTCAGTAAGGTCACTGAATGTTTTTAACTTACAGTCACATAATGTTGCATCCTGGGCAACCGGCGCATTTATACATTAACCAAATTCAGGATTAAGGGGAACAACCTTCCAGCAATGAAAGACCAGATGCTGGGCTCGGTGTTGATGCCACGGAGGCTTGAGTGGTGCTTAAGTACAGCTTTTTAATACAGAACAAAATGATTTTTTGAATGAGTTCTTCACATGTCCAAAAATTTGTGCCCAGAAATGCGGTTAAACAAATTAAAGCGCGCTGGTCTATTATTTGGCGGCTGGGAGGCATGGAGTCTCGTACCCAAACCAGACAGGGAGACACAGAATCGGGATTGCAATTAATTTTTAACAAGCGTCAAGTGATTGTCCAAACATATTTTTTGCGTCGCGTCCATGGTGATTTTAGCGGCTGTCCATCCTCTGCCCGCCGGTCAGACTCTGCAAAGGTCAACTTTGAGCTGTGATGAAGGCTCCCTCGCGGCTGCCATGACTGCCATCGCTGGCGTTGCTAATTTGCAATCACCTGTCGGGCCTCCAACTCCGTGTGTGGAGGCCACTAGGCCGGATGCACTGTATCTGCTCAACACCTCTGAACGAGGCGAGCGGTTCAGGCGCAGGGGCGTGGACATGATACGTTTCGATGCTTCCCGACTCCCTCGAGGCACAAAAACAACAACAACAAAAAAGCAAAAGAAACAGTTGCTTCACCGCGTGCGCTTAGACAGATAAACTGTCGAGCCGTGGGTGAGCTGCTGTGTTCTCGCTGCTGCGGGTCCGCGAGCTGAATCTTGATCGAGCTCAGCAATGCGGAGCCTCCAGCAGCTGGTCTCGAACTCCCCGACTCCAGCCGGAGCGCCGCTGCCTTTCGAGCGTTTACCGGGATCTCCTGATCGCTTAATTAAACATCCTCGCCGCTGAGAACCTCAGCCGTGGGAAGCGGCCCTTCTTCGTGCCACGGCTGTCAAGCTGTTAAACGGGCAGAGCCGATTCGCTGGTGTTGAGCGCGGTGGCCGAACCCAGAGACGCCCTCCAGCTGGGGAGTGATGGCGCGGCGGGGCAATGAATCACGGGAACAGCAGAGGAAACAGCACGAGGATAAGGAACCCGAGAGGTTTTGAGTGTATGAGTGTGAATGCCAGAGAAGATTGCCATCACGCTGCCCAATGTTTGTGTCTTTCGGCAGAAAACGACCCTTGCAGTCAGCAGTGTTCGGTGGTGGCGGGCCGGGCTCGGTGCTCCTGCTTCCCGGGGTTCTCGCTGATGGCGGATGGGCGCACCTGTCAAGGTAAGGCATCCTTGTGGTGACCACAGGCAGTAATTGGGGTTACTGGCAAAGCCCGTGTGCATCCTTTAAGCTATCGCCCTCAAGCTGGATTCCCCTCGGGGGGGAAGCGACCCAACACCGTCAACAATACCACTCGAGCGCCGCGCAAGCGGGCGGCAAACGCGCGCCGCCGCCGCCGCCGCCGACAGCAGAACAAACGTGGCGACCGAGCTGTTTGTCCAGATATTTGGACACTTTTTTTAATTGGATGCAGCCACTCATGAAGCAGGGAGATGCGGGTCTTGTGATACCAAACAATGCGTGGACTGATTGGAGACCGGTGCCTGAAGCATGGGCTCACCAAAGCCAATTACTCTGTGGCAGCAGTAGCTGCAATAACAAATGCTAGAAATTGCTTGTGTGCACCCCCTCTCCCCCACCCTCCAGCCCCTCTCCGCTCCCTACTTTCCTTTCAAAAAGCTCTGTGTTATACTGTGTCCCAACAGCGGCACCTCCTACAGAGGGTCAGAATCCACAAATGCAGGCTGTTGTGTGAATGCTAATTAGCCCGTCTGTAAAACAGGATATACGCTGCGATAAAACCCCATTGTGACCGTTGTGTTTGCATAATTTCTGCCTGCTATGGACCAAAAATGCACCCTCACTTCTAAGCTTCTCATCTCCTTCATTCACGTCTCATATCAGAGAGATAAAGCCGGGCCATATTCGCAGAACATTTGTTCAGGCTCCGGCTACACGGACGACACTTGGTGGTAAGATCAGTTTGTTATTAGTTTTGGGTCTTTTCACTGGATGTTTTGACAATATGAGGATATTACCAGATTTGTCCTTGAAGTGAACATCTGAGGTATTTATTTTTGAATGTTTTGTCTTCTTCGACTTGGAAGGGGAAGCTTACTTCGTCTCGCTGCCATACGCGCCACGTCCAGCGGGTGTCCCGGATGGACGGTAGCGCGATCTCAGCGCGGGTCAACGGGACGGAGCTTATGAGCAGAGGAACCGCCACATCTCTGCATCATCTCTACATTGTTAGAACTTTAGTAAAGTGGTTCTTGCGGAGGCACGGAAGGCAGAGATCAGCAGATGCTCGCCCTGCTTCTGCATCGGCTCGCCCCTCAGGTTTACACTCCAAAAAAGTAGCTACAGTGAGAACTTTAGAATTCCCGTGCAAGTTCCCTGAATTATTCAAAAAGTGTGTTATCTTAAAACCGGTGGAGCCGCCCCACTTGTTATTCTCGAGGTACGTTGGATGAGATGCAATGGAGGCCAGTTAAAGCCGACGGCGCGGCGGCAGCCCCGCCGAGCGTCCCAGCCTTCCTCCGCTCATTGCCCGTTGGAAGTGAGAGAGTCAGCGTGACATGACAGGGGGAAAAAAAACAACAAAAAAAAACAAAACAACAACATCCACATACTCAAAGTCTCCTTTTAACATCAGCCATCAAGTTTAAAAAAAAAAACCTCACCCCAGAAGAGAATGTGACTGTTCCCGTGCCAAAGACCGTTTTCCCTGAGTGGCCCTGCAATAATTCATTTGTGGCGGTAGTTCATCAACTGACCCGTGAATTTGCAGCAGGGCAGAAAAAAAAAAGAAAAAGAAAAAAAAAAAACCCAACTTGGCAGCAATTCTCCCTTTCAAAATAAAGCGACACATGATCCTGCTCCGGAATTCAGCACCCGGACCTCTGTTAACAACGCACGCAATCATCACAGAGGATATTAGCAGATATTAACAGAGCGACAGTTGCCATATTTGTATGAATGATGTTGCATGTGTTGCTAAACACACAAAAAAAACAACCTAAACTGCAGACCTATTGTGAAAGACGGATTTCCCCCTCAGTTGTGACACTCTAAAATGTATATTGGCACCGCAGTCCGCGCCGGGTTTATTTAATCTTCCAGCAGACGGGATAATGCCTCTGGATGCATGAGCGCAACATATGAGGGACTTAACCCCCCCCTCAATCGATTCATACAGTCGGGCCGCGTGAGGACTTTCTCCTTTCTGAAGTGTTCCCATATGTGAACGTGTGGGTGGGCAACATTTGGACCCGACTGGAGCGGAGCAGAGCAAACAGCACCAATAAAGACGAGCGTTCGGGGATCTGAGGAGTCGGCAGAGATGTAAGGAAGCGGTTAAGTAAGCGGCGTAGCCCTGCCGGTGTTTTGTTGACCATAAAGTAGATGTTTGTTGAACGTGTAAAAATTCTGATTCAGATGGTCTGACTGTGATATGTAAATGCCGAGGAGGCTTGCAAGGTCACAGCCGCGTGCAGAGTCGAATGAAAATAACGTTCACATGGATATAAACTGAATAATGTGACTTTATGGTGCATGTATGAGTGAGTCTGAGGGATGAATAGAAACTCCTTCATCCCACCTTCTCCTGAGACCTCGCTTGAAATAAAGTCCATGACTCCAGGAGGCCAAACGTCTGGCACAATAGAGGCTGCGGCTTCTGGTTCGTCCTCTAACCCCGAAGTGCCTCCGAATGTTATGAGCGACAAGGACGGTGATGGTCACAGGTACATTCACAAGCTTATCGTGAGGCTCTTGAGGAGCAGAGGAAATCGTCCCCAAGTCACTCAACAAGGTCAGCATTGCGTCAGAGAACGATGGTGGGGGGGGGTGCTCGGAGAACGTGGCAACTCGGAACTTCTTTGCTTGCTTGGTCTGCAGCATTAAAACCTCCCAATTTACACCAAAATTGGGAGGTTTTAATGGTATGGAAGGTCCAAGGTAGGTTAACCACCTCCGTGGACCATCACCTTATGGTGGTGGAGGGGTTTGAGTGTCCTAATGAGCCCAGGAGCTATGTTGCCAGCAGCAGCAGCCCCTGGTAGGGTCCCCCATGGCAAACTGGTCTTGGGTGAAGGGTCAGACAAAGAATGATGGTCCATAAAGACACACATGTGAGAAAAACCTCAAAGGACCAGTGCGCCCTGCCCAGAAGGTTACCGGGCCCCACCTTGGAGCCAGGGGAGGGGTCTGTCGGCGAGCACCTGGTGGCCGGGCCTTCGCCCATGAGGTCCGGTCAGGTCCGGCCCAAGGCAGAGACACGGGTCCGTCCTCCAGCAGGCCCACCACTTGCAGGAGGAACCACATAGGTCTGGTGCAAAGTGGGTCAGACGGCAGGCCACTGCTGCCCCCCTAGACCCGGACCCGGATGAGCAGAAGAAGACTTGTGTCTCATCTCCATAAGAACGAGTCTCCCACGTCAGCGTTTCTGTCAGCTTTCTGCGCTGCAGCTCCACGTCGCCTTCACACGAGCAGGCTGCTGAAAGATCAGTTATAGAAGCAATTCCAACATTAGTTTTCACTGTCACAGCTCAGGATAACGGACACTCTCTTCCTTGGTATCCCCCACGGAGGACACGTGACATGAGTTTAAAGATTTCTCTCACCATGAACAACATATTTTTCCTGTGGTTACAAAGCTATTTTACAAACACACACACAAAAACAAACAATTGAAATAGTAAGAAAACCATTTTCTAAAAAAAACATAATCCAAAATTTAAATACCATAAGCGTCTCTGATTAGCTGCTGTTTGTGACAGGAAACCATAAAGTCTGAATTATAATAATACTTGCAACCTTTTCTGATTAGATGCTGGTTGTTATTAATAACACGACTTAATTAAAGTTTGATCCACCCGTGGTAGCGCTATGTCATTTTATTCAAATAGCGTTTCGCTCCCTGCAAAACAAACGATACTCCGACAGTGTAGCAAATTTAGCTTTCAGTGATAATCAGGGAACCCAATTAGCCCACATTTTATCCCGTGTGTAGCGGCAAGGAACCGGAATAATGAGCAGAGCGGTACTGGCCCAAAAAAAATGGTTGAGAACCACTGGTGTAGACCGGTGGTCAGCAACCGTGTTCCTCGAGAGCAACATACCCATTTCAAATTATTGGATATTTATCAGAGCTTGATGATGAGCTGATTATTTGAGCTGATCACTAGGTGCACTAGTAGACCTCAAACACCTAAAACTTACATGGATTCCCCCCAGCATGAGTGTGAGAAATGGCGTTGAGCAAGAACCAGACCAACTTTGCAGAAAGGGGGAAGCCTCTCTTTTACTTTCCAGCAGAGAACAAGCTGAGGAGTTGCCTGTGAGGGGGAAGAGGGTTGGGAATGGCGCTCCATCAGTACCTTATTCACAGACAGCGGATGAAGACCCGTGAAGCAGCGTTAGGGCAAAGTGACGCACCTGTGCCGTCTGCCTGTCACAGAGTTCTCCAAATTGTCTGGCAGTTTAAGAAAAAGGCGTCAATAAAGAAGGAAGGTGTCTTGTTTCAAACAAGGTGCAACCTAGATACAAGCGACAGGTTCCCTCCAGAACGTGACCAGAGCCTCATACTCACTGGTACCTCTTTACCCCGTTATCCCTTGAGTGATTTTAGCAGTCTTAAACGTTTATTGCAGCCAGACTGTGCGGAAAAAAAAAAAAAATCTAACAAATGTTGCTAGGACATCAGGTTTGATGTACGCAGACTGTACGACAACATGGCCGCCTACGATGAGCCGGCGCGGCTGCGACGTACGACGTCAAGACAACACTCACTTTTAATAAGTCACGTTCAAGTTTTATGGGCTGACTATGGGCGCGCTAGCTGCTAGCAGCACTCCCCCTAGCTGCAACTCGCTCCTCCACTACTTCCTTCGATGCTACATCCGTCTTCAAGAACTGGAGGACGCATACAGACGAGGCTTCTGCCACCACATCTCCAACGGAGTTTCTTCTTTGTGGGCATCCCGACAGACTTCCTCTGACGTGTCCCCCTCCCCATTTCACTCGCCTCTATCTCTACGAGTCGTGCTGTGTTTCTATCGGTTCTTGAGTAGATGTGGGTCGCAGGAGCAGTCACCGTGAGATGTCAGATGACGGCGTTGTCAGATACCGGCTGTGTTTGGTCGCACAACCATAGGACGGCGGCCTGTGAACCTGTCTCACTGTGTGAGACCACATTTTTGGAGGTACAACTAAAGATTTTGCCACAATTAGTGCTCTCTCGTCTGTGACGGCCCAAATTTGCAGTGTACGCTGGGCTTGAAGGTTGCCAACCCAATAGCCCACTGTTGGCCCGCAGAGGCCAGAACCACAACCATGTAAAACTGTTTCCTGACTCTCCACATGATGAATGAGAGGAAGGGGGAGGAGGTGGGGGAGTAATAAAAGCCTCCATTCTTCCGAGAGAGCTTCAAGGCCCAAACTACTCCATGAGGAACTCCTGAGGGAGTGTCAATCCAGGCAGTTGGTTTTTCCACGGATTCCCTCAATTCCTGCAGCTTTTTTTTTTTTGAAGGCTTGAAGCAGGCCTGTTTGGACGGTCTAATTTTGATAGAGTGTCCAGGCAGATCAATGAACTCATTCCTCATGACATCTGGCAGATAAGTCCATGCCACCCATGTCTGACTATGACAAACGGTAGCTGATGACGGAGCCTCGCCCATGTTTCACGTCGCATCGTCTTAGCTTGAATTGTAAAGGCTCTGCTGAGAATTTCACGAGGTCAGCAAAGTGATGTACAGTTAGAATCTCTGTGGACTGGAAGCAGATGGCGGACGTGCTGTTTTTAAAATGAGATTTCATCTTTCGCCAGCCCGGTGCCATTTTGTGCCTCCGCGCTGGCAGCGGCCATGTTTAATCGATTTGCCTCTGTCACATCCGGCACAAATCCGATCTTTGGTTTTACATCGGCTCTCCCGGAGGGGCCAGACGGCATTTTATAGGCAGGCCACGTCTAAAAATGTCTGCGATGCGGAGATGTGCCGGGGCGGCGTTTCCTTAATGCATTGCAGAGCCGTTCATTTGTTCGGTGAGCCATATTTCCTCAAGTAGAGGCCGGTCGTCCTTCATGTTCTGGTCTCCACGTATTATGTTCCCATCAAACTCTTAAAAAAAAAAAAATAGCCTCTCTCTTAAAAAAAAAAAAGCCTGCATCCAATAAAGGCTCTCCAATAAAAGCGCGCTACCCTGCTGAGGTGATCTGAATAAAGGCCCCTGCCTCTTTTTTGAGGAGGCATGCTGCGATGGATTCGCAATAACTTAGATGCACTCGAGGCGTGCGCAGCTGGTCTGAAAAGGAAATACCTGTGCGTGGCCCAACAATGACCCGCGAGCTGTTTTGTGGATCTTCACATTGATATTTCGTGCCTTTGTCATTTCCTGAATAAACTGTTTGAATCTGTTGATGACTCAGCCGGCATTCAGGCGGGGCGGCGCGGGCTGGTTTGTGGAGCGCCATTCAGACGCGAGGCAACTCAGAGCGCTTTAAAAAGGCACAGGAAAACGTTGAAAATATAAAACTAAGAGCAAAAAAAAAAAACCACACTGTATAACTACGGATTAAAAGGAATACATTTAAAAGGGGAAAATGACGATTAGATGACCATAAAAACAAAAAAGTTAAATCAGACAAATAAACACTCAAATTGTACGAAGTTTAGAATCGATGCTAACAGCCGAGTAAGTAACTAAAATTACCGTTGGGGGTTGAATGCTGCTGCCAACCAATCAGGTTGCAGTTATCCTCCATTTCTGTCCAATATACATATATCAAGTGAAGAATTTACATTTGAAATGAATGAAGATAAAAAAAAAAAAATGTTAGAATTTAATCCTATTGGACTTTTGTCTAAACTGTTGTCCTGATCAGCGTTTGATTTATGCCCAACGACATGCCTTGTGATTGACCTTTCACCCCTGACCCTTGAACCTTGACCCTCTGATCAGTTCATCCTTGTTCCTGAGGTGCCAAATCTAAAAAAAAAAAAAAAAAAAAAAAAATTCCTTCTATTCCTCATATATGGAGTCGCCAGGAATAATGCACCAAACTGAAGTTGACAGTAGCCATTTTGAATGTGAAAGGTGATTTCATAAGCAGATGATATAGAACCACCACAATCTAATCACTTCATTCTTGAGCCCGATTTGACATTTGCACCAAAACTGAGGATTTTCCATTCCTGAGATAATCATTGTTTTATGGGAATGCGATGGAGAAATGTTTCAGTTTACAATATATTCTTTACACAGTTTCCCAATTGTCTTTGAAAATAGGGTCGTAAGACATGTGAAAGCGCCGTTGTGATATTGTAGCCTGCCGAAAATGATTCCTCGAATTAGATATTCTGTATCTTGTTTGAGCAGGTATCAATAATTCTTGAAATGTTTTATGGTGGTGATAAGCTATTTTGGCAATTACCTCTTTGTGGTCGCTAAAGGTGACTCCATAGAGTCCATAACTCCACCAGGATCTTCTGCTGTCTTATTATGTTTTGTTTGTTTCTTTGAGTCAGTCGGATATTCCTTGTTTGCGGCCAAATCAAAATCTTTCAGTTTTTCCAGTTTTGGCACAGATTTTGGCACATAAACTAACTCAATTTGCGCAATACACAACGCGTTTTAGGCGATGTGGCGTGCTGTTATTCCATTATTCCATTCCATTATTCCATAATCTGCGCATTATGTAGCATATAGATACCGAACACGAGACACCCGAGAATGGACCCTTGAGGAACTCCACGTGATTTTTGTTTGCTTTCCTTGTAGATGTGATTTAAGTTTGGCAAAGCCCTTTTCTAGTCAGTCCAGAGGTATCTCAGAGGTATCTCAGAGGTGACTCTTCGGCGGCATTTAACGATTATGCATCCGGTAAAATTCTTTGTTGAAGTTTTAGGCCCCTCCTCCATGGTTATAAAGTCTTCCAGTTACCGTCTGGTGGCAGCTAGCTTATTTGGTTGGGCTAACTTTTTGTGTACGTGTGAATGGTCAGTTATGTTCATTCTACTGGCAAACAACTATTTCATGGTCACACGCACACACTCATGTATGAGCTCATTTGGAACCAGTGCCCACCTGGAAAGTTAGACTTCAGACAGGGTTGTGGTTCACTTCCTCCACCGGTCTGCTGGTGTCCCACCTCACTCCAGCATCTCCTATAACTTCTGTGTTTTAATGCAGCCGCACGCACAATACAGTTCACCTCGCTCACGTAGACCTCTGCCCCTGCCCTTGGACAACGCAGCTAGTGTAATTTAGTGCCTCTCTCACGGTTCATTAGCTAACTGCTGGGCAGCGACGTTCACTCCGCGGCGCTGCTGCCAAAAATCATTATTTTGCAATTAAGGCAAATCTGGCAAAAATCAACACAAACTCAGGTGAATGGCAAAGGCTCGTCAGCGTATTCTGCTATTTCGACATTTAAGAGAATCAATCATGTCATCAATCAATACCATATGATCATCAGTCATTGCCTCCGGAGCCCCAGCTTATTCATTCATGTCCTCTATAGCGGACATTGGCTTTTGGTCTATTTCTTTTGACTCATTTGAGCCACCATACTAAGTCCTGATGTGCTCAACAGAGGAGATCCTGGCCTTTCCAACCATGTCTAACGTGTTTGGGTGGGATGAAGAGAACCTGGTTTTCATGCTGAGAAAAATGGGGACTCAAACCGGCCAAATATTTAGTTTAGTTTAGTTTAATTTAGAACGTTTTATTTTTAAAAATGGATTGACATTCTTGTTGTAAAATCTAATTTTAGTTTATTTATTTATTTTAGAATTTTAAATTGCAAGCTGTTGTCTCAGCTCCACAGAGGAAGGATTTCACAAAATAATTAAATAAATTGAAAGAAACTTTTCTATTTTCCCCCCTTGTGTCTCAGGGGAAGGCATTGGTCTTAGACCACTTTACGATTAAAAAATTCCCGAGCCAATCGATGTCCGGGACAAATCCTGGCTTAACGCGTCGCCGTCACGTGGCAGGTGTAGGTGTGGCGGTGGCAGCCGTCCTCCAGGCGTGGAAGCTCTTAACGAGCTCTGACGATGGATTTTCCTGGTGGAAAAAAGCCTCGTGAGCTCATCAGTGGTTCATCCGTGGGAATTAAAAGAAATGTTTTGTATATGTAGGGATTATATCTTTAACAACAACAAAAAAAGCCAGGAGAGGATCTTCGAGGCTGATCCCGACGCATGCAAGCACGCTGCTCGCCGCTAATCGGCGTGAAAGCCGAGGTTGACTTCACGTACCTTGGACTCGACTTTTTTTTTTTTTTCTGTTTACACACATTTGGGTGTTTTTGCCGAACGGTGCAGCCTCTCTGCCTTCTCTGGTCCTTCTGAAATAACAAAAAAAAAAAAAAAAACTGCCGTCGTCCTTCTCGGCTCAGCTGAGCGTTTCAAAAACTGTGCCTCTCCGTCGGCGCCTCGCGTTATTGCATCATTTCACTCCTCGCGACTGTGTGTTACCGCCGTCCCCCAGGGAGAGTGGAGACCTTGAGGCAGCAGACGCCCCCATCAAACCCCCCCCCCCCCCCCCCCCCCCCCCCCCCCCCCCCCCCCCCCCCTTCGTGGCGCCCCCCCGTG
>CAAKHG010031543.1:17801-36720 GCA_901007715.1 Dactylopterus volitans | reverse complement strand
CAGTGTGTTGGATCGGAACCACGCGGGCCGGCCTTCACTCCCCGCCTGCATCAGTGAGCCTTGGCCTCCTTTATCACCTCTTTTCCTTCCTTGGACCACTTTTGATAGGTCCTGACTGCAGACCAGGAACACCCCCCCCACCAGAGCTGCAGTTCTGCGGATGTTCTGACCCGGCCGTCCGGCCATCACAAGTTTGGCTCCTGTCAAGGCCGCTCAGATCCCTCCGCTCGCCCGTTTTTCCCTGCTCCCAACACGTCAGCTTTTGAGGACAAAATGTTCACTCGCTGCCTAATGTATCCCACCCACTGGCAGGTGCCATGGCAACCGGATAATCAGTCTCATTCGCTGCACACGCCGGCGGTCATAATGTTCTGGCCGGTCGGTGCTGATGAGGTTTGGTCCCTTCGGTTTTTGCCGCTCGCCACCACGGTGACGCCTTCTCTCCTCCATCAGACTACCTCTCCAGGATCATCACCAGCCATTCGGCCTCGGCGTGCGACGGCCAGCCGCTGCGCCTCCACTGCCCGCGCCACTCCACCATCTCCATCCAGGCCGCCTTCTACGGGAGCGGCGGCCCGGCGCAGCCGTGCGGCGCCGATCCGCTCGCCCCGACCGCGCCCCGCAACCACAGCTGCTCAGCTTTCACCGCCCTGCAGGTGCTCTTTTTTTTTGTTTTTTTGTTTAATACCGGCGACTTCTCCTGCGCTACATATCATTGTGTGTTAACGTCGACTTCAAAATGGCCGATAGTTTTTTTTTTTTTGTTTTTTGTTGGCGTGCAGAAGCTGCTGTCGGAGTGTCAGAGCCACCGAGACTGCCAGCTGCCGGTCAGCCACCTGCTGTTTGGGCGGGACCCCTGCCCCGGCACGGCCAAGCACCTCCACGTGAGCTACAAGTGCACGCCGAGTGAGTTCAGCTGCTCCGGGTCCGCGTGTCCCTACCTGCCCCCGGGGTCTCGCCGCGGCCTTGGACCGTCTCGGCCCCCCTCACTCCCCCGTTCCCACGCTTACCGGCTGACGAGCGGAGAGTTTCCACACGCATGCGCCCGTCAGCCATAACATTACGACCGCTGCACGGTCTCCGCAGAATTTAATGCAACAGCCCTGCAATGAAGCCCCCCCCCCCACACCCGAGAGGCCGTCCCTAATGTTTTGGTCATCCCACTCCTATGCATCAAGGTTATCGAGTTTAAAACTGCGCGACGCACACGTGGCTGGTCTCGGGCTGTATCGCTGTGAGGTCCCCCGCAGCTGCCCGTAGCCGTGGCAATGCGGCAGCCCGAAGCTTCGTCGGTCAACTCGATAAGCTAGCGACAGAAGGGCGATCCGATTTTAGCGTTTCTTTCAGTCATGCGTGGGGGATGCGGCAAGATTGAGACATTAGAAAGGGAAAAAAAAGGACATACGAGCCTTAAAATGAAGAGAGGGATGAGATGAGGAGCTTCGTTTTGCATTTTGAATAACCCGAAATTTTATGTTGAATTTGTAGTGGATCTGCTTGAAAGAGGTTTTGACATATCTTAATATTTGTTATCGGGACTGTGGCCCGTGATGCTGTTGAGCTGTACCGGGTCACACCGAGGGGTGTCCCTAATATTTTGGTCATTTGCTTCTTTTATTTTTCCCCTCCTCGCTCAGCCGAGCACAAAAGGCAGGTGGCGTGTGAGGGCCGGACCATGGTGCTGCGCTGCAAGCCCCCCAGGGTGCTGAACATCTACGCAGCTGTCTACGGGAGGAGCCCGGGCCAGGCCGGCACCTGCCCCTCGCACCCGGCCAGGCCACCCCCTTTTGGTGAGTCGTCGGGGGGGGGGAATGGCAGCGCATCGGCGGCCTCGTCTCGCCACACACGTTGGTAATGGGAACTTAGATTAAAAAAAAAAAAAAAAACTATATAAGAACAAAATACAACCCTCTTGATAGCTTTTTTCTTAGCATCTTTATGTTTTTAGAAAAATTATGTACTACGTAGGGTCCTCCAGTGGACCCCCCCCCCCAAAAAAAAGGTGCAGTATTTGCTGCTACAGGGTGAACAGAACTTTGCTTTTACAGCGGGAAGCGCCGGAATCCTGGGAAAATGTGGGCCCAGTGAAGAGAGAGTGAAGGGGGGGGAGGGAAGGGGGAAAAAAATGATTTTGCCTTGAACCCAGATGTAACAAGGTCCTACAGGGGAGAAAAAAAATGCAGTCATCCATCTTGTTTGGTCCTCCACAGAGTGTCTGAACCACGACGCCGTGCATTCGGTGTCCGAGTCCTGCTACGGCAAGCAGAAGTGCGCGGTCGCCGTCGGCAACCAGACCTTTCGGGACCCCTGCTTTCCAGGAACCAGGAAGTACCTCAGCGTGGTGTATTCCTGCGGTAGGAGCCCGCCCGCTTCCTCTTGCACGCGACGCGATTCCCAGCCGGGTTTCTAAACCGAATCCCAAAGTTGTCCGGCAGCGACGAGCCGAGCGACAGGTTGCCATGGAAAACTTTGTCTTTGGAAATGGAAAGCTTTGTCTTATTCATCCTCCGACTGCTACTTTGGCGCACACTCGTAGTTCCCAACAATGGATTCTTATCAGCTGATCTTTTCTTATCATGTCACACCCAGCGGTGGAGGAGTGGAGTTTTTTTCTTTTTTTTTCTTCTTGGCGGGTGGAGGCTGACATCCTGATAAACTTCCCGCGGCTGGCACAGATGCCAGTGAGGTCATCCGGCGCCATTGTTCGCGCGGCGAGGAGCACTCGGGTTCGGCCTCGGGCTCCCGGCCGCTCCTCCGCACGCGCCCGCCGCCGCGGCTCTCGCGGGGGAATTGTGGGAAGCGGCGCGCCGATGAGTAATCGGCTGCGGGTTCCACTGGCGAGGTCAATAAGATGGCCCCCAGCCGCCACCTACTCAACCCTCTTTCACGCTGCTACTTCATAAACACATACTGACATGTTTTTTCTATTCTTATATAACCGGTAACTTCGTGTACATTTATTTATTTTTAATATTTGATACCGAAGCTGCCGCATATGGAGCGACTGCTGCTGAGCGGGAGTTTGGCCGGAGCTCCGCGTGCTCTCGGAGTCGGATCAGCAGTAAACGCCGTCCTCCCGTCTTCTTGCACCAGTTCCGCAGGTTCTACTGAAGGAGGCCGACCCGAGTATCTTCAGCTCCACTTCGGCTCCCACCGTCGCCGCGGGAACAGGTAACGCCGTCACGCCGCCGGCCGCGGTCCCAGCTTTTTTTCCCCCGACCTTGTCTCCGTTTTTAAAGGTGTAATGTGTAAGGTTTCGACAGGTTTAATCGGGCGTTTCGTCCTCACCACTGCTCGTGCTCTGCACGCAGAGAGGAGGAGCTCATAAGAATACGTAAACTCGTGAATAAATTACATTTTGGCGGTAATAGGTCAAAGGTCAAGGTCACCGTTACCTCAAACTTAGTCTTCGAATGTGGCAGACGTGTTAAGTCGGGCTCAAAAATGAACCGATTACATTTTGCTGGTCAGAAGAGTCAAATACGAAATGACATGACGACATTTGCTATCTAAAAGGTCAAAAGGTCAGATTTTCCCCCGAGATCCGTCCCATTCCCATGCACGTTCATGCAATGCCTGGCCGGTGTTTCTTCCTATTTGGCACAAATGTCAATTCATGCTCGAGGATGAGGCGATTGGAGTTTAGTGGGTCAAAGGTCAAGGTCATTATGACATCACAAAGAATGCACTTGCACTCTGATGATGACAAAATTTTAGGCAAAAGTCCAAACGAGGTGAAACGTGACGACCTTTTCCACTCAAACTCTTCACCTCATATATTCCAGAGAGACGCGGACGTAATTAAAGTTTTGAAATAACCGGCGAACAGCCTGTGTGCCGCGACCCAGCAATACTTACGCCCCTTTAACGCCCCAGCGCCCCCTGCAGACGCGGAGGAACCTTTTCTCGAGGGCTCGAGAAGGCCTGTCCACTCGGGAGCGATGATGAGCAACTCCCTGCTGACCTACGCCTTCGTCAGAGGTGAACGTTAACTGCTGGCAAGAAAACACAGACATCCAGCCGTGTTTTTTTTCCATTAAACCCCGCCTCTCATTGTGCCGCGTTCAGAGCATCCGGAAACGGCAGCGCTGCTCTTCACCTCCAGCGTGTGCGTGGGGCTTCTGATCACGCTCTTGGCCGTATCGGTCCGGGTGACCTGCAGGGGGCGCCGCCCGCCAGACCGGAGACTCGCATCCAAACCCCGCAACCAGACCGCCAGCCGCCGAGAGAGCCAGGAGGACCAAGACGACGACGACGACGACCTAGAGGGAACCGAGAGCTCTCTAATCTCCACCACGGAGAGGAAGGCCATCCGCGACTGGGAGGAGGTGACGTACGTGAGCGAGGCGGCCGAGCGCGCCGAGAGGATCGAGCGCCGGGAGATGATCATGCAGGAGATCTGGATGAACTCTTACCTGAGCGACGGCTCCTGCTGACGCCTCTGGACCGCCGGGAGCCGCCCGGGGACTTTTCTCAGGAGGCCGCCGGCGCCGCTTTAAAGCCGCCGTGCTTTTGCGCCGGATGAAGAACAGTCGAGCTTTGGAGCAGCTGAACTGTAAATTCGGAGGTTATTATTAATCGCAGCTATTTATTTACATTCTAGTTCCAGGCTGAAACAAAAATGCCTGCGGGCAAAAAAATGGCCCAAATTTTTTTGCCCTATTTTTCTTTTCATGACAGTCTGAACAGCACCAATCCAGATTTTTTTTTTTGTTTTTTCAAATCATACCCGAGGCCGCTTTCATATGTGCTCCCGAATCGGATACATGTCCCAAAGCGACCTCGGTCTGAACACTGGTGTCGCATTTCATCAAATCCCGTTGTCAAGATTTGTGCTCTTCCTTTTTTTTTTTTTCCCTCAAACTTCTTTAGCGCTTTGTCGTGAACTCGTCGCACGACTTCAAAATCGATGCACGCCGACGCGTGCACACAACCAGATTTTAGCCAGCGCCGTTCACGCTGGAGTCTGATGGCGGTCGCATTCAAAATATGTGGAAACAAAAGATGGGAGCGTAGCTTTGGTTACGGTTCATAAAACCAAAGAACTAAAGGGACTGTCAGTCGTCTCCTAACTCAACGGAAGCCTTTTAAATCCCGATCAAATGTGTCTTTTTCGTAAATTGTTTCTAAAGAAATATCCCGCCGGCGGTGATTCGAAGCCGCTGTTCTTACCAGACCCGTCCCGAGTTTAAGGTGGAATTCCCCTTTAAAATCTACTCGTGACTCACATAAATACCCGGCGCTTGTTCTCAATGAGGTGTTCCGTGAAACTCTCCGCGTGGCGGCATCGGCCGAACCGCTGCTTTCACACGGTTTCCCGGCCTCCCGGCGGAGGAATCGGGGGCCGCGGCCGGACCAGGGCCGCTGATCCGCTTCCTGTTGCTAAGCTGAACGGACCCGGCGCGTTCGGGTCGCCGCCGGGCGCACAAAGGCAGGAAAGGTGCAGCATCCTCGCCGCCGCGCCGACATGCGAAAGCGTCAATTGTTCTAACGCTTCATTAACACATGTTGAACCGCCTGCGGGACCTTTTTTTTTCTTTTCATTTAATGTTTTCACACAAATAGGAACATTTTTGTTTGCACTGCTTTGTTAAAAATGTAACCTTGCGGCCTAAACCAGGAGTGACGGGGATCAGATTTACATTCAAATAAACCGGGTTTATGAGGACATCGGCTTCGGTGTGACTTCATATTGCGTAATAGCAGGCGCACGCAGAACTTAAAATAAAGTGCTAAAAATTAGCAGTTAAAAAAAAAGTGAGGTCAAACAAGAAACTGCTCAAGATAAATTTGTATTGTCGGTATTTATGCACGCGTACGTTTTTTGGGAGGATAATTCATGAGGCCTCCAAATTAAAGGGTGTTGCTGTTATATGAAGGGGGCGGGGCTATGGAGAATAAATACAGAAAAAAAACTACAACACGAATCAAACCACAATTACACATCACGAAAAACCGGGAGCAGGAAAATATAACAAACAACGAGGAATGGCGGAAATCATTCAAAGCAACACGACAGTGCAGAGTGAAAGACGGTTTTTTTTTATTCGAGAAAATTACAACTGAACGCAGGTTTGTTGAAAAATAATAAGCGGTAACACCGGGACTCACCGCTTATTATTATAAGTGGTAATATTTTGTACTTCATTCTTTTTTTTTTATGGGTGTGAATCACGCTCGGTGTTGGGAGTAACAGCAGAAATATTTCACGGCAAAACGAGCATGTCGTCTTGATTTTGACTTTTTTTTTTAATAAAGTTCTATAGTCAAAACAAAAAGAGCGACTTCATTATTATTATTTTTTTCAAATCCAGCTTCCCCCCCCCAGAATGCACCTGCTCGACAGAAGCCGTCTTTTCAGCGCCCGATTTTCCGCCACGTGACCTCGTCGTCTGAGAGGAACACCGGCGGATTCCGAGGCTCCGCGGGGAGCCGCCGGTCATCTGGGCTTCCACTTGATGTTGGCGACGCCTTGAAACTGCCTCTTGAGAGCCTGTCTGTCCGACCACTCCGAGTCCAGGTGGCTGTCGTCGTCGGCGTCCTCCAGTTTCTGAAAACGTTACCAGGAGATACGGGAATCATATATATATATTTTTTTATTTATTTAATATTCTTTTTAGAGCTGTGCACTAATTTCAGAACTTCCACTGACCTTGAGCTCCTCCTGCCGCCTGTAGTAATGCAGCATCAGCTGCTTCTGCTGCTCGTCGGTCATCACGGGCTCTCTGGCCGGGACCCCCTGGCCTCTCTGGAGAGAACGGCAACAAATAGTTATTAATGCAGGTTTTTTTTTTTTTCCTTAAATCTTAATTTCACCCTAGCCAAAGCGGGTTCTACCTTTTGGATTTTCACCACCAGCTTGGTCTTGTCGTTTTTGCCGATGTAGTCCTGAAGTTTTTTCTCCCGCTGCATCTCCTTGCCAGACCACCACAGCTGGCACTCGTCCTCCGGGATCACCTGCAGGGAGGCCTGAGGCGACGGTGAGACGGTGGAGGGATGAGGAGTAAAAAAAACACAAAAAACCAAAACCCAAACTCCATGACCACAGTGAAGAACAGCGTTTAAAGTTCTCGGCCTTCAGGCACGGGATGGGCCGCTGTACCTGGGTTCCTGTGAGGTCCTCGCAGTTCTCAAACTCCATCCTGATGGGGTCGTGCGGCGGCAGCCCCATGGGGTACACGATCATCACCGCGCCCCTCAGCTGATCCAGGCCCTCCTTCACCATCTCCATGGTGACGCAGACGTTGGCCTGGACTTGTTTCTGAAGGACGACGAGAATCAGGTGTTTTTTTTTTGTTTTTTCTTTCCCCCTTCACCCCCCGCGCGATGGGCCACGCGGTCGAGGACGCCGCCTCTGATACTCACCTTGGAAACGAGCGCCTTGACCTCCTCCACCGTTCTCATCAGCACCTCCTTCATCTTATCGTTCGGAGCTTCGGGGGGAGAGGGGGTGGGGCACAGAGGTGGATGCGTTAATGCGTTTTTTGTCATCTCTCAAACAGATTGAATTCAAATTAAATTCATTGCAAGGCTGCCGCGCTATAATGTACGGTGAACATGCAGCGGTGAGGGGGGTGTACCTAATATTCTGGTCACCCTGATACGCATACGAGCGGGATGACCAAAATATTAGGGACGCCCCTCAGTGTAACCCGGTACGGTTCAACAGCATCACAGATTAGTCCCGAGAAACAGCTGTTAACATATATGTCAACACCTCTCCTGTTAAAAAACAAAAAATCAGCATGAAATGTATTGCAGGGCTGTTGCATTATATTCTATGGTAAACGTGCAGCGGTCATAATGTTTTGGCTGATGGGTGCACGCTTAACATGTTCAATAGTTGTGCTATTTCAATCATCCAGACTGATTTGATAACAAATAAAATGGATCAATCTCAATCTAAATATCACACGCTGCGTCCCAAATGCCGTACTAGACAGTACGTACTCATAAAGTATACTTGAGTGGGGCACACTTTTGAGTGAGTACACTTTTCAGTAGTACACATTAATCCGGACGTACTACTCAAGAGCGCACGCGGCACTTCCTGCCGTTGGGAGGGAACGCTGTTACCATGGTTGTTGCCATGGTGACCTCTCCTATCAACGCGGCCGCGCACCGCTCCGCTCTTGACCTCAGCTACCAAAACGTCGCCGCGTTGCATTGTGGGGGAGTTTCTGCTTAGCTAGCGTCCATCAATCCATACTAATAGATTTCTCCGGAATGAGTATGGATAGTGCGTACTATTGTGTACATGCTAATGTTTCGGAGGCACTATTAAAAATCTCACATGCTGTTTTTGCATACTCATTAGGGCGGAAGTGTGGAGTTTCGGACGCACGGATAGTTTATGAGTATGACGAGAAACGCGTGACCTGTCATCTACGGGCAGTCAGAGGGGACATAAAGCGCCTGCGGCGGCCTCACCGTGGCCGTTCCTCCTCCCGATCTCGTCCTTCCTGAACAGCGCCCCCCCGCTGGGCGAGCACGTGTCCTCCCACTCGTCCTTCAGCCGCAGGTCGGCGACCTGCTCGTCCGTCAGCCCCTGCATGTTGGGCGGCAGCGTGACGCCGTGCTCCGCCAGCTCCGCCATCTCTGGGGGGGAGGAGAGAGCGAGATGAGTGCGGGTGCCGCAGCCCGCCTCGGCAGCGGTTTTTACGCGGGTGCCCCGAACGCGCCGGCGCTCACCCGAGCAGATCCGCTCCACCTTGAGCCTCCCGTTGTAGACGGCCGCGACCCGCCGCACCACCGCCTCCAGCGGCGCGTCCACGCCGGCGCTCAGCAGGAACTGGCTCTCGTCGGCGCGCTTCACGTGCAGCAGCACCATCTCCGCACCTGCTGCGGGGGAAAAGACGCGTTTCCAGAAGGGGGGACGAGAGTGAGGAGTTGAGGAGGGAGCGCGGCGATGGGTTCGATCAACAGAGTAACCATAGCAACGGGGGTGGCGCCCGGACGCTTTCTGGAAAAACACTACCCACGGCTAGCTTTTTGGCTAGCTAGCTCGCATGCTAGCCGGCTGGTGTGCTCGCGCGTTGCAGCGTTAGCATGCACCCGTGGGGTTTGAAGACTAGCTAACACCCCCCCACAAACACACACACACACACCTACTATTATCGCCTTACCGTTCAACCTACGACCGCAGACACATTAGCGATTGTTTACACCGGGAAACGCCGTTGCGATGCGGCTTCTTCTTCTTCACCATCCCTATACAGCGCGCCGGTGAGTCTTACTGCCCTCTAATGGTCAGCAGTGGAAGTGCAGCCACTTCTGGCGCCACATGAAGGCTAAATGAAACGCATTTCTCGCTATGTGCGGATGTGAGAGCCGGATGGACTTGTTGAATCGGTGCTGAAAATTAATATAAATTAAAAAAAAAAAAGATAAAAGCCCCCAAACCAAAAAATACTTCACTTACTGTGATCTGTGCGTACGAGTGTAAACTCAGTGATCCAGTCCGCCGTATACAAACTAGTTTGCTTTGATGTCACGAAAAATATATATATATAAAGAAAATATATGACATCATACAGTTCATAAAAGCATGGTTGCCAGCGCAAAAGAAAAATCAAAGGAAAAAAGGCCACGTAAAAGGGGTAACATTAGCTGCATTGAAGTAGAATGGATTGACATCAAAGCATGCCAATTAATTTAATTAAAAATAGTTTTCTGGAAAAAGCCTAATATTTTAAAAAGTTTCACGTCATGTTTTGAAAAAGCTAAATATTTTGATATTAGAATGACCTTGATAGGAAAAGGTACCGATTGCACGATGCATCAATTGTGAATGATCTTAGCTTGTAATAAGCCCAAAAAAATCCACGGACACGAATCATCAGGAAAACAACCTCAAGATGAATTACCTACAAACATTATTCCTAGTGATAATTTTGAGAATTAGGTTTTCAAAAATTTACTGAAACTTAATTTTCACATATCAGATATGTAAATATGAAAATTATGTTCGAATATAAAGAAGGGTTTTTTTTTTGCTACATGCAATTAAATGCAGTCTGCAAAGGAAAAAAAAATCACATTCAGGTCAACATTTATTTTTGCATACATACAACATAAACTGCTTCATACATAAATGTGCAATCAGCTGTGCACTTAAAATATGGAACGTCGCATATTAACATGAACGGCAGCGTCATGTCTCCTCTTGAATACATACAGAATAGGCTTCATAACACAGACTCTTATTTACTATGGATTATAGTCATAAAAAGGGACAGCGATTCCCACCACAGGTGCAATTTTGCTTCCTATAAAAATCTCATCTCGGGACAATGACGTGACGAAAAAAGCGCTTGGCTACCCATCTACTGTAAATGCGGACACGCTGGCTACTTCACACACTTTTGGATAACACAGCTTGTTTTTTTTTGTTTTTGTTTTTTTTTAGAGGTGACGCACATGTAAGCAAAGGCCACCTGACGCGCTCGCTTACGCGGCTGCCGCTTCTGGTGCCGATTCATTTGTACATGCCGTTTTTAACAAAAGCACAGGGATGGCTGGCCGCCCGCTCCGGGGTGCGACGTCCCTCGCGGGAACAATCGGAAATGTCAGACATCCTCGAGCTGTTTTGCGTTATTTCTGATGGCCGGTGTGTTGTGTCATAGGTGGGATGAAGGGGGGGGTTGATGCTCTTGCAAAAAAAAACAAAACAAAAAAAACTATTCAAACTATTCACTAATGGTGCTTTTCCACTACATGGTACTCGACTCTGGTGTCGGGTACTTTTTCCCAATTAGGAGACGGCGCCGCCTCACTGTCACGCCAAACTGCCGTGATGTCCCGCGGTCTCCCCCGGTGAAGGCGCCTGAGCCCAAACATCGAGTGCAGTTAGGTCTATTTTTTTTTTAAGCAAATGTGGAAAAGTTTTGTTTTTTTTCGCGGTAACAACAGTTAAACTTGTCTCTCAGAAGCAGCGGGTGCTTCAGGTTGTGTGTGTGTGGGGGGGGGCTATTGTTTGGTGGCGTTGACATTTTGTGGTGCCGAGCGAGCGAGAATACACAAGTTGCAGTCACGTGAGTGCAGAGGTTGTTAGTCGGGTGTGTGTGTGTAAGTAAAAACACCGATTGTATGTAAAAGAAGACGCGGCCTGAAGAGGGGGGGTGGTGGGGTGGAGGTTGGTGGTGCTGGTGGGGGGGTGGTTCTGCTTTAAGGTCACTCGGCGGCGACCCACTGCCAACTCTGTACACACACACACACACGCACACGCGCGCGCACACACACATCCAAACAACAAACACCGGGAAACACGACGACGGACGATATGCACCTCAAAACACGACACGGTACTTCTCACCACAGTATCAACGATATATTATCATTTAGAGTAAATGCTCTTTGAAATCAGAAGCGGGACTTTTGCAAATCGACAAAAGTTGAAGTAAGTAAAAAAAATAATACTAATAATAAACTAAAAATAAGAATAAAATGTGCCCTTTAAATTGCGTCCGCAGACCCGAACCGCATCGCCTCGTATACACACGCCACTTCCACTGAGTTTTACACTGAGTATGGTCCGATGCTTTGGATAAAATCGAGAAGGTCCGAAAACAACGCAGAAGCGACGTCCCTGCGGTCTCCTCCACCCGCAGGCGCTCCGCTCTGTTCATCCGCTGTCTGCAAGAACAAATAACGGGAATAACGGCAGCGCAAACGCAGGGAGCGCGTGCAGTGCGTGTTAGTCGCATCGTGCAGGAGCCGCTGATGCGGCGCTCACAAGCTGCACGCCAGCTTCTGTGCTGAAAGTCCGTACATAAAATCGCTATGTACGGTTTTTACGATACGAGCTACAAAATACATGTAAGCTTAGCGCGGCGGCCTGTCGACGAGGGATGGGGGAAGGAGGTGCCTGAGGGGGGGGGGGAGAACGTTTTCCTGCCAAAAAAAGGGGGGCGGGGGGGCAGGCGGGTGAGATATCTGAGTGCATCGGTTCCCGCGGCGGCGGCGGACGCTTCTACCTGACTCGTGCTGCTGCCGCGAAGCTATAAAAAAAAAATTACCCAGTGTAACATAAAGTACATTCATGATAAAAACGGTTACTTTTGAACCCGCGACCCCTTAATATGCATTTTTTTTAAAACAATAAACATGTTTTTAAAAAAAAAAAAACCCTGCAGTGCATGATGTCCTAAAAAAAACAAACAAAAAAAAAAAACACGTAAACACGCTAAACCGAAATGGGGAGAAGTTGGGCGTCTCCTCGGAGGATCCTGCTTCGACCGGTCGAGACCGGCGGATATGATGAACCAGAGCGTGTCGGCGGATGTTTCCGACGCCGGTCTGGGCGAGTGCGGCGATATTGCGCCCGGTGTGTGTATATATATATATATATATATATATATATACGCGTGATGTGTAAAGATATATCTCATATATTTTCATACGTAGACGCAGGCACGGGGTTTTTTCGCTGCCATAAATAAACACGAGACGGAACGATTCATAGTAAAATAAAATGCCGATACCGGGGAACGTTTGGGGCGCACGTTTTTCCGGCTTACACTTCTTCCGTTTCTGCTCAAGATATAAATCCTACCACTCCAAGGGAGGGGGTGAGAGGGGGGGGGCGGTCTTATACTTCTGCAATACTGTCTCTTTTATACATACACACATATACACATTGGTCATAGATCTGTACATATCTGGATACACCCTTTACACATCTCTCTGCCGTCACCGGGCCTTCATGGGAACTTTGGGTTACTGGTTGTAGTTCTCGTTGGAATGGGAGGAGGGAAGGTCTGGAATGCCGGGGGGGTTGGGGCTAACCAGTCCGGCTCCGGGCCGAACCCGGAGCGGAGCGGCTGAGTCTTGGGGGCGAGGGAAGCCGGCGCCGGGGGCGTTTTGGTTGAGGGCGGAAAATCCGAATCGTCATCGAAGGTGACCCACTGCTGGGTTTGCTTCCCCCGCGGGGGCGCCAGCGTGGGGGGGATGGAGGACGGCGGCGCCAGGGGCAAGGCGGGGGCGGGGTTAGAGGCGAGGGGCTGGGCGGGGGCGTGGCTAAGGGTGGACGGTGGTCCAAACAGGGACATTGTCCTTGAGAGGTGGGAGGGGGCCGCCGCCGGAGCAGGGGTGGGAATGAGGGGCTGGCTCAGAGCAGACATGGTCCTCTGCAGGTCTGCTTTCCGGGCCGGAAGCTGGCTGCCGAACATCTGGGTGTTCTGCTGCTGCTGCTGCGCCAGCGGGCTGGTGAAGGGGTTGGTGCTGCTGGGTCGGGCGGGAAGCGGGTCGATCGGGAAGGGGTTCGGGGAGGCACGCAGCGCCTCCTGCGAGCGGCTCCGGGAGAGGGCCGGAGGAGGGGGGAGCAGGGAGGAGGAGGCGAACGGCGACGCGGCGGAGAGGGAGGAGGAGGACGAGGAGGAAGAGTGGGGGCCCTGCGGGTCCGAGGGGGGGGGCGACCGGAGCCACAGCGAGGAGGGGAGGGTGCTGGAGGAGTGCGCGCAGGCCGGGGCGCAGGGCGGGGAGCGCAGGGAGGAGCCTCGGGTCAGGGACTGGGTGGCGCTCCAGGGGGACGGCGAGGACGCGAGGAAGTCGGATTCAAAGGAGTGGAAGGGGTTGGGCTTGCGTTGTGCTTCTCCTTGGGTCCCGTTCAGTCCGTTGGTCTGAGGAGGGAAGCAAAGGGAGACGCAGTCAGTAGCGCGGCAGGCGCGGCGGAGGGAAACGCGAGCGGCCGCGGGGCTTCTATCACTGGAGGGTCACGGATGGAACGTGCGGTTGCCTGGAGGAGCTGGGGGGGCTACGCCTGGAGATACCCCGTGGAGCTCTCAGGTGTTGGCCGTCACCGTTTCCTGAAATTCGTCAACTTTGCGACATTTTGACCACCTCTCGGACCGTAATTCATTACTGCCCTCGGCAATAAGTGGAATTGGTTTTTTTTTGTCAATTAAAATCACACACTCGCCTCTGTCTTCACCTGGTGACGACCCAAAAAACTTTCATCATAACACCGACCAGAAACTCCACAGGTTACCTCTAATTTGTCGAACTTAAAAACAATGTATTCAATTTAATACACTGACAGCTCATATCGAGGCCACAGTCGATGATTACCACTAAAACAAATGGGAGGTGGGACAAAAAAATAATACAATTTTTAAAAGAAAATGCCACATCAAATTATGAGGTCGTTGCATGTGCGCCTCAACCAGCCGAGTCGCACACATGGAAGGACGAGTGAGACGGAAATGGCCGGCGGCAAACGTCCCATTTTCACCCCCCCCACCCCCCACCCTCTCGTCTTTCGTGGTCCGACGCGCCGACCAACAAAAAGAAGTGAAAACAAACGGCGCCTCACACACACACAAATAAAAAAAAAATAAAAACGACGCATGGCCTCGCGGCGGACTTGAAAACAACCAGGGAGGGGGGAGGCGGAGATGTGGTGGGACGGGAAATCAACGACAAAATGGAGGAGGAGGAGGTGGTTGTCGGGCGCAAAATGCACGAGAGCCAACGGCGTCGGAGCAGAGTGCCATGGAGGATGAGACAAAGAGGTTGTTGGATATCAAGTACCTGTCACCCTGAGGGCTTCTCCAGCTTGTGAGAGAAAGACAAATGAGTCAGAGACAAAAAGCAGGAAGAATGACATGTACACATCAGCTCGCGAGACGAAAGGAGCAGAGAGGCTCTGTTAGTAGTTGGTTTTTTGGGGTTTTTTTGGGGGGGTTTTCCTTAAAGTTTCCATCCCCTAAAAACTCACTTGTGCAATGGATAGAATTTAAGGAACAATCTGCAGCACTCGAGGAGCGAGCGGGATAGACGCCCAGTTGCTGGAATTCCAATCATTTTAATAAAAAAAAAAAAAAAAAGAAGGGAAGCTGGCACCCACCTGCGCTGCTGTCTCGGCCTTGGCAGCGTCGGGTGGCAGAGCGTGAGAGGAGCGGGACCGCGGAGGGGGTTTAGGAGAGGCCAGAGCCTGCGGCGGAGGCCCCGCGGGGGCCGCCGGAGCGGGGGGCCCCGCTTTAGCTGCTGGCTGCGGCTGGAGCGGAGCCGCCATGGTGGGCAGCATGGGCGGGGGGAGCTGGCAGGGCGCCGGAGCGGCGGCGGGTTGGGGCTGCAGCGGCGGCTGCATGGGTGATGGAGCCTGGGGTCGGACCGCCGCCGCCGGGCCTGGTGGTGCCGGTCCTGCTAGTGGAGGACCTGAGTGACGGAACAAGAGCAGAGCTGAAGCTTTAGAATTCTAGGCACGATATTCCGGTGTCGAGCGCGGTCCCTCACCCAGCGGCAGGTCGGTTGGTTTGGCCGGGGCGCTGTGAATGGGCCGCGGGGCGCCGGGGTGGGTGTCCGTGATGGGCCGAGGGGCCCCGGGATGCACCTCCTGGATGGGTCTGGGCGCTCCAGGGTGGGATGGCGGGCGAGACTGAGGAGGCATGCTGATCACCCCGGCTCGAGGGGGGATGTTCTGGTGGACAGAGACAGAATACAGAACCAGGAGAAATTAAAAAAATAAATAAATAAATAAAAAAATCAGTGATAAAGTTGTACTGCTTTTATATATAGTAGCAGGAGCTGTAAACGTACCGGTCTGGGAGCACCTCCGGGTCCAGGAGCTCCCGCTGCTGCCTGGCCTCGACCTGAAAGAGTTACAGTAAATCAAGCAACACGTTTTTTTTTCTTTTTGGTATAATTTATTAAATCTGGAATGTTCCCCCTTCTAGGGAGAGATGAAAGGAATGGCAGGAGCATTCGGGAGGAGGGTGGGGGCTCAAGTGAATTAAAAAAAAAAAAAAAGGTGGAAAGCTTTTACAAGTGCGCGGTCCCGACGGCGAAGCGATGCACCGCAGACCCGCCGAGAGCCGCGGTCAACCGACCTCGCAGTTGGCCGACTTAATTATGAATGATGACTCAGTCGGTCTTGAGCTGCAGGATGTCTGAGGGGGAGGGGTGGGCAGGGGAGACGGGGCAGGCACCTGCTCACCACACAGCACACACACTTACACACACGCACGCAAACACATCTTCCACTATTCTCTCGCCGAAGCCCTCTCGGAGCCTACAAACGCGTTTCCCACACGACTTGGATATCAGCGGCGGCCTCAAACTTTTGCCATGCAGCAACCAAATGAAAGTCAACCGTGCTTACCACACACACACACACACACACACACACACACACACTTGTCCCCGGTGATAAATCTAAATCCTACCAGGGGAGACAGTGAGGAATGTGGACAAAATTGCTTTTGCAGCAAGCAGCCAGTGATGTAGCTGCAAGACTGCACTGCTCAGTGTGAGCGTGATTGATGGAGAAAGTGCCATATTGTCTATGTCGACCATTGAGGTTCAGGAATCATTTGCACCATATACAACTGACGCCCAGCTGAGCGCCTGCAAGGCTCCATTATGTACAATTTGTGTGTAACTGACTGACTCATTTCATTGTTTTTAATCTGCATCCCTGACTGGTTTTGCTAAATGCAAATGTAATGATAGCTCTACATCTTCACGTCATTCTTCCTTACACAAGCACACACACGGTCATGTCTCCATCACTGCAGAGGTGGTTTGCCCTGACGCGAACGAGACAACAAATAATTAAACTTTATTTCCATGGGAGACTGAGGTAGAATGCTGGATCTGTCCTGCTATTTACTGTTATTACTTTGTAAATAGAGTTGATTGAAAGCATAGTGAACATACAATTTAGGCAGCAAGATAGCTCCTCAGAAGTGAAGCCAAAAGAACTCCATCGCTCTGGCTTCAGTATACGGGATAAACCCTGACTCCTCCATGTTAGTGGATGGAACTTGTTGCTATAAAAATGCGAGTGAGATGTCATGATTAACAGCAGCTCTGAGTACTGGAATTCACAGGGGCCTTTAAAGATTTCCTAAACTGTAAAAAAAAAATGTAATGGTAAACAGCACGCTACGATTGAGTTGAGCAGGACTTCATACTGCGACTCTATTTTCTACGCAGCCTCTGCCTCTGAATGACGTCACTAGCGCAAGATGGCAGATCCATTTCGGGGACCTTTTGGCTTCAATTCTATACAGCTGCAGGAAGAGAAGGCACACTATTCTGATTGTTTACAGTCTACAGTTGGTAGCCATGCGAAACACTTCATGGCAGTAGAAGCAAGCTTGATCTTCTAAGCAAAGACCTCTACATATAGAAACATTATGGAAAAGGCAGAAAGAGGGGGAGGAGACGAAGATAGAGAAAAGACCCTTACCTGCCGCCAGTCAATCACTCAGTGTTAAACCGTTAGCCGTTAGAAACTGCATTTTAACTTACAGCTGCTGTTAGACCACATCTCGGCGATCTTGGATGGGTAGTCAGATCATTCAAAAACATCAAGGATGTTCCAAAATAATCAAATGTCTTTTCCGACCAAGTTGAAATTTTCCATTCCTTTTGAGACAATTTTCTCTTCAAATAATATCACAATAGCGGCGGCTCTCCCTGCACTGTCACAATAACAGATGCAAATGCTCCAGTGTTCTGTCACTCCCAGTCGTGTCTGTAGAAGCTGCTATCGCTCTGCAATACTCCTCATTGCTGCTTTAATATTATAACCTACTTTTTACAATTCATTAATTTGCATTACAGGGACTTGCTTCTCCTCCCAAGTAAGAGATGTAGTATGACGCCACAATACACACGCACGCACGCACGCTCACACACACACACACATACCAGAACAGCTGTGTTCTTTATGGTGATGCAGGGGGTCGTGGCTCTCAGGGCTCCGCTCACTCCATGGTAGTATTTGAAACAGATCTTGGTCTCAGCTGGAGGTGATGCAGTAAAGAATTATGGGATGGTGACACTGCAGTTTAGCCATCTCTTGTTAGCTATGGTACAAAACTGTAATTCTAGGGATTGTGCTATTTCCCGCGAGTCTTTTCAAAGTTTCATATTGCAATCAAAATTAAACATAAAAAAAAAGCTGTGTTGATTTAAGGACAAGAATATTTCATGAGTCCATGAAATCATTTTATCTGAAATTATATCAACTGAATCACTTCTTAATTTCAACCTTCAATATTTAAACCTGCTAAAAATCATGTAGGACTTCAGGTGTTAACTTACGCTCCATAAAATAGGGCCCTGGCTCCAGCCTCCAAACAATCTGACCCTTCTGAGTGCCATTGACCCCTCGGTTCTTACAGTCCCACACGTTGGACGGGCTCGTTTCATCTGTTGGAGGGGAGAACTGTTAGGTCTGAATTATGTGTGTGTTCATTCCTGACAAACTCTTGGCATGCTGACATTCTCTTGGAGCAAAAACTAAACAATGCTAAACAACACAGCAGCATTTGAAGCAGATTACATCAGTCAGGCGTTGCATTTTGCTCTGCAACAGAGGGTGCAGCCTCTCAGTTTGTTTAGTCTGCAAACTCTTCCAAAGCACAAGTTTGCCTTTAATCAGTGAAATCCATTCCCCAAAATAGTACCACTACAACCTCTAACCAGAAGGGAAAACAAAAACTTCCTCTGAGTTGAAAACAGGGAGGGTTGATTCCGCTGTGTTTAGCACTTTTCATACACAGATTAATGAAGAACCAAAGCAGCTGAGGGGAGGGTGAGTAGCTTATCATTGAATGTCTGCTTAGTCAAGGAAAGCTGTAGCCCCACTGGGATTTAAGACCATGGAGCAGGTAATGAAGTCCTGGCAGCCTTATGATCAATATGAGGTGACCTGGTGTCCTGGCCGGCACCAACCGTTTACACTATCTCTTTCTGCCATAGCAACGTCTGGAAAATCTAATCAGCTCCTCCAGACAGGAGAAGTCCTGGAGGTCATTGGAAATGCAAATGGCCATTCTGTAAACGAGTTAAAGAAAATCATCAGCTATATCTTAGTGTTCCTTTCAGCTTTTTACAAAAGTTTGTTTGTCCAGGACATCGAAGGCATCCCTTGTTTCCCCGGATCCATTACTAACACAGCGTATCATGC
>CAAKHG010031539.1:0-17973 GCA_901007715.1 Dactylopterus volitans | reverse complement strand
TCTTGTCGAGCCGCGATCTGGATTCGCAAGATAGTGTTGTCAGTGATTTACAGGCTCGAGAAGAAGAAGAAGAAGAAGGGGAAAGGAAAAAAAAAAAAAAAGGCCACGAGTTTTGTTTTTGTTTTTTTAAGACTGAGCGGCGACGCCCATCCGCCCACTAATTTTTCGTCGGAAACGGAATCAGGCACAAGTTTTAGTTCGTAAACACTTCTTCTCGAGCGGAAAATGGAGAGAGAGCGAGCGAGAGAGACGCCGCGATGCTGCCGTGGGGGGGGGTAATCGGCGTCCCGGTACCGGAAATTTAAAAAACAAAATTTAAAAAAAAATGCTTTTTCGGCTCTGGTGTGTTGAAAAAGTTTAAAAAAAAAAACAAACACAAAAATAAGAGAAAAGCGGCGGCGCTGAGGTAACAGAGCAGTTCCTGTCGGAGTGTTGGCAACCTTTCCAGTTGCGCGTTTCAAAAACTCGCGTTTGCATGCGTGCGGCTGATGAGCATGTAAACATCCTGTGCCGTTTTTTTTTTGTTTTTTTTTTAAGGGGTAGCATCGGGAAACTTTGCCAGCCCGGTAATTAACGACGCATATTAGGCGTTTTTTTTTTTTTTGCCACAATAATCGTGTAGCATTTAAAAACACTTCCTATTTGCCATCATAGGAATTCACAATCCTCTGGTAATCGCGACAGAATACTATTAAAGTTAAGTATCATTATGTTTGTTTGTTGGTCTCGTGTGTAAACATGCTCGGCGGCGCGCTCCGGTGTTTCCCGTCGCTGAGCGCGGCAGACGAGGCAAAGAAAAAAAAGAAAAAAAAGGAGGGGGAGGAGCTACAATTTCAGCACATAACGTTTTGTAGCAGCAAAATTTGAGATTTAAATTTTGAGATGTAGATTAAAAAAAAAAAAGGAAAAACTTTGACCCAGAAGCCAAATAAATTCAATGTTTGTTTTAAAATAAAAATATTAACTCTTTCAGGGAGATGAAAACTTAAATTAAAAAAAAACAATAAGGATGAGGAAAATAAGAGTAAAAAAGGATCCCACCCCACCCGTTGCTACATGGAGGGTTTTCCACCCCCCCACTGATCAATCAATCAATCAATCAATCCAGAAGAAGACTTCACAATAGTAGGCACATGAACAGGCTGAAGACCTTAAACCATGCTGCCCTAAATCCGGATCGGTCCTTGTTCTCCCTCGCCTTCGTCAACTATAACAGGATGGACCTGGACACCGATTCAAGTCAGTTTTATAACCCCTCCCGCCCTCCCCCCCCTCCAATCGCACGCGTCACCAATCGGAACTTTTTCCGGAAGGCCGATTCCCTCGTCAGCCCCGTCATGAGGTGAACGGATCCTGCGGGTCACATGTTGCGGAGCTGGATGGCCTGCGTCACGGGCGACAGGCACACGGGGCACACCGGGTCGGGACACTGGCATATTTGGGTGGCACAATCGAGACAGAAGAGGTTGTGGCCGCACGGGACCAGGGCGGCGATCACCTGGCCGTCCAAGCACTGGATGCAGGCCTCCTGGCCCCTGCCCGCGGAACCCAGCCCGGCTCGGTGGGAGAGCGAGGACTCGGGGGGCGAGGACGAGGAGGCGGTGCTTTCGCTGGAGGAGGAGAAGGCCGAGCAGTAGGAGGGGAGCCGGTGGGCGTCCGGGGCCCCCGCCGACCCGAAGGGCCCCCGGTGGACGCGCTGGGCCTGGGGGTGCTCCAGGGCTTCGGGCCCGGGGAAGGTCGGGGAGAGGCGGGGCGTTCCGGGCTGACTGGTCTGTGGACGAGAGGGGAAGTTTGCAGTTTTACACCCCAGAATGTGACTGTTGCTTTTTGTGTCGTTTTGCTTTTTTGTTTCCGTTTATAAATGCGGCTGTTTATTCCTTTCACTGACAAATGGCCATTAACTGAAGAGTAAAAAGCGCTAGATGGGTGAGGCACAGACGACGGTATTATTTTCTGTGCCAACCCTCAAATGGAGGACACCCTCTGCTGGAGAGTATTTGCAACTACAACAAAATCAATGTTTTATTGTGGTTCTCATCTTGAAAGCAGACGGAACAGAAGTGCTTTTAGCTTTTTAGCCATTTTTTCCCACCGAAACAGAAAAGTCTGTGACAGGCAAATATCGGCCAGCTGATAAATCAGTCAGGCGCTGCTGAAGTAGACATGCGCCATTAAAGTCTTTGAAAGACAGAGGCTGGGTTCACGTGGTCAAACAAGTCCGCCGAGGGGCTCTAGCAGGACCATTTTCCAAAACTTTGATGTTGCACCACCAACCTGTGTCGCTTTAACCGCTCAGTTGGAATATTGGCAGTTGGCAGATTTCAAGCGCCCCGATTATGGCTACAAACATTTTTTTTTTTAAAAACCTGTGTCACTTCCAGGTGTGTCCTGACCAAGTGATTACACGTGACAGCTTTAACACCCTTGCCTTTCACTGACCTGACTTTGCTGAGCATCAAAGGCCTGGAGGGTCTGGTGGTCCACGAAGGGGCTCCAGATGTGGGGCGGTGCGGCGGGGTGTGAGGCCGGGGCAGTGGAGATGGTTAAGGGGTCAAACCCTGAGGAGGAGGAGCCTCCGCCTCCCAGGCTGACCAGCTCCTCGGATCCCACGGAAGGGAGGCTCTCGCCGAACCAGAAACCCGTGCCGCCGCCGCCGCCATTGTTGTTGTTGTTGTTGTTGTTGTTGGAATTGGCATTAAACAGGCAGGTGGGGCTGAAATCGGCCATCTGGTTGCTGCTGCCGCCGCCGTAGAAGGAATCCGCCGAGCTGGAGCCGCTGCCCAGCGAGCTGGAGCTGTCGTTGCGATAGGTGGAAGACATCCTGACACCGCCGTTGATATTGCTATTGATTCGCTGAGTACCGCTGATGCTCACTGGCAGCAGGCCGCCGCCGCCACCGCCACCACCGCTGCTGCTGCCGCTGCTACCGCCGCCGCTACCGCCGCCGCTCAGCGTTGATATACCGGCGTGAAGCCAGCCCGCCTCGCCCATCCCCACCGACGCGGCCGCGTTCTCGAAGCTGACGTCCGTCCCGTTGAACTGGAAGTCGTTGTTGTCCGCGCCCGGCGCCTCGATGCCGCCGCAGGACCCGGTGCGCAGGGCTATGTGCGCCTCGATCTCCTCCCGGGCCCGGTCCACGTTCTCGGGCATGCCGGTGACCTCGAACACCGGCTCTTTGTCGCGGCTTGGCGTCACGATGTAGGTGTGGGTCTGCTGCTGGATGCGCTTGATGGTGGCCCCTAAAAAAAAAAGGAAAAAGACACAACCGGCCCACGACGCTTTTATCCAACAGCTGCTAGTTACCCAGCCACAAAACAGCAAAGAAAAGTGGCAAAAAAAGTTATTTAAACCCGCATTTACTGTTTTTGGAGCCACTCGGCCGCAGCCCGGCGTACACGGTATGGAAACTTCTCAGCCCAACGGCCGCTTTCGTCCACGCTCAGCAGTTTCAGAGCAACATTAACGCTCATTTGAGTCGTATTTCTGTCCGCTTGGTGTCCGACGCACACTCTTGCTTTTAGCCTCCATCATCTCGCGGAGGAAATGCCTGCGGCTAAACGCTCCATTATGCTCGACAGCTAGTCGCTAGCGGGTCGTCTCAGTCCAGTTCCAACACATTAGAGCCCGTAAACTCCAGATCTGGTTCTTTTGTTTCCTCCGCCAGCCGTGCTCTTACTCGGTGGCAGTCACATAAAGTCTTATAGAGTAGCCCGCCAATAAATCCACAGAACGAAAAAACGCCGGGAACAAAGGGTCACAATGGAGGACAAGCAATTACGCGTCAACATTTTTAACTCAAAAAAAAAAATCTTTACGCTTAAAAATCGATGAAATAAATATTTAAACGCTGTCCTTTTACGTCGACCGTCACGCAATGACGACTCTGCCAATCGATCAATGTATAGCTCCGCCCCTGAGCTGCGGGGACCTCTGCGCCATTGAGCTCAACACACTCGGGATGGGATGGATCATCTGGCGCCATCCAAAACCTTTTCGCAGTCGAAAAAACACAAAGAAATGCGTAACAAATCCAACTGAACTGCGCCGTCTTTGTGGCAACTGGGTGTGACCGTCTTTGTGTTCAGCAGGCAACCAGCAATGGGATTTAAGAAATTTCTCTCTAAAAAGAACTGGAAAAAAAACAACAAAAAACAAAAACAGCTGCCTGGTTTGGATGAAAGCAGCTCCACAAGTACAACTAAAAAACAAAAAACAAAACAGCTACGGCTTAACGATGAGCCAAAATCCCCCCAGAAAGCTCTATAAAGCTACGGGGAGCTGCAGGGTCCTTAACTCAAGTAAAGCATTAAATCGTGCTCAAGATAAACTGCAGAAAATCTGGGAGGGGGGGAAAATGGAGAGAAACCTGGCGCGCATCATCACCTTCACCCATCTACGGCAGCCCGGCAACATCAGCTAAGAAGCGCAAAACCGAAGACTGCGGTCGCTGAAATAGGAAAAAAAAATAATGTGTGATGAGCGTGGTTCACCGAAGCCGACATCACGTGCCCGCCAGTGTGGCGCGCAACATATTCTACCCTTTATACGGAATTAATTTGTGTGTCTTCCACTCATGTTTGACTCGAGTCTTGAGCGCAGCCACGTGAAGAGAAGCCCCGAGAATCGCCGAGTGTGTTTTTACTGATCTCACAAATGTCTCGCAATTGGTAGAAGCCACTTAATACTGAACAAAAAAGATTTTACATCACCTCTAAAAACCCCCCCTCCCTGCATTTTCAATATTTCGGCCGATTACCTCGCCCTTTGGATCCCGCTTAAATGACACATGGCCGAGAGCTGCCGCAGTGCAATTTACAAACCAACCCCGGGGCTCCCTGACACCCAGGTGGGAAAGTCAACAGGCCAAGAGGTTAACGGCTTGACTCAGTAAAATACGTCTCCTGGAAAGCAGCTGATAATATTGAAACTCGTTCCGTGCGCGGCCAAACGCGCCGCCGGGAAAACGCAACCTCCTTAACGTCGGAAAAAGAAGCGATACACGAGTTTTTATCTGTGCTGCATTTTAGTCCTTTAAGTCTAAAGCGTTAAGTTATTTAGAGTTGGGGTTGAGGATATGCGCCAAATAACCTTCCCGCTCTTTCCACCTCCATTTTAACGCGTGAAGATAAACAAACACGCTGAACGCACTTTTGTCCTTTGGTGCAGTTTCTGCCAGCGTGTAAATTGATCCTAAATGTGTGTAAATAAACAATCCGGGGGGAGGAAAAGCAGCTCCGAGGTTCATTTGACGTCCAAAACGCGGCGGCTGTGGTCGACTCGCCCGCGCGCTCGCGCCCGGCGGGGAGGCGAGGCTCACTCTGCCACGCGTGCGCCAACCACAAGCACATACAACCCAAATCAAAAGTAAAAGAACAGATTAGGAACCCACCTTTGGGACCAACGACCAGTCCGACGACGCGATACGGCACCCGCACCTGTCAGATTAAAGAGACGCGGGAGTCAGCATACACACACACAAATGTGTTTGGACTGCAACACCCTGTGTGTGTGTGTGTGTGTGTAGGTTTGGGGTCTTTCGACGCTCACCTGGATGGTCGTCTGCCCGGGCAGAGCGGGGATCCCCTGGCCGGACGCGGCGGGCAGAGCGCCGGCTTTGTTCCGCGAGGCCCTGATGAGGGAGAAGTGCTCGGCGGCGGACAGGATCTCCCGCTTGGCCATGGTCACGTCCTCCTTGCGCCCCGTCACCACAAACACCGGCTGCTCGCCCCTCACCGGCGTCTTGATGTAGGTGTTGGTCTTGGCCCGGAGCGCCTTGATCTTGCAGCCTGCGGGATGACAGGTTCAAGAGGGGAAGGTCGGACCGGCTCCGTCTGCGTTCAAAAGATCAGTTTTGCGCCCCCGTGCTAAACGGTTTAGACTACACCGCGCGCCATTTTGACCTCAAGTCGGATAACGACGCTAGAAAAGAAAAACTGCCAAAAATATTATATATATATATAGTCAAATTAGATAACTTATCAAACTTTTAATACAATTTCCAAATGTCAACAATGAGGCGCGCAGCCTCGAAGCTTCCAGTCACTAATGCCATTCTTAAAAAGTTGCACTGCTGATAGATCACATATTCCTTTTAGCTGTGGTCGGGAGTCCAACATCATTACCAGCCATTTCCTGTTGCCGTCGTTAACGCTGCAGCATAGGCACCCCCCCCCTTACACACACACACACAAGCACTGGGCGCAACAACTACAGCTACAACACCCTCCAAAGGCTGATATCGTGCTACTCAAAAGTTAACGACGGAGGCTGGATAAAAGCGCGGTGTGCGTTAGAGAAGAAAGAAGAAAAAAAAGGGGGAGTTTGGGGGGGCTCGCGTGGTCCGCCGCACTCGGAAGTCTCGGTTATGTCACGGAGGGGCCCGGGTGTCGCGCGCAGCTGATGTGGCAGCGCAGCGGGGACCGGCGGGGCGGCTGCTCCGCGATCGCCGCCGACACAAAAGCCCCGTAACCCAGAGGTGGGGTCGGGGGTAGAGGGGGGGGCTCGTTCCCTCGGCACGCCGCCGCAGAGCGCGGTCTCGCCGGCGGGCCAAGCTCCGACAAAACGCCCGTCAAAGCAGACGCAGGGGTGGGGGGGGTGATGTTCAATAAACTTGCAATGCAAACTTTTTTTTATTTCCTCTCTTTTCTTTTTTTTTAATAAGTGGGTGTCGGGCTGCGGAGGCGCTGACCCACTTAGCAACAATGCTAAGCTAGCCGCTCTTCGCCAAACGTTAGCCGTCCGGCCACAACGACGCGCCGGGCGAAAGTTTATCGCGCAGTTAACGGCTAGCCCGAAAAGTCAGCTAAAACCTCGCACGCGAAAGAAATAATAATATTAATAATAACAAAGAAACACGGCCGCGTCGCCGGTGCGAGAAGTGCTGGCGACAATTAAGTTCGGAGTCGGCGTCACTTCTCCCACTGAAACAAAACAAGTGAACGCAACGTGACGGGGTCTTGAGGCCATTTTTGTATGTGTGTGTATGTGTGTGTGGACGTTTTCACGAAACAAAGCAAATGAGAAATAATAGCGCAACGAGCCACGCGTCACGACGCCGCCTCGGTCTGGTGTGTGTGGCATTTTAGCGCGTGTTACAGTTGCGTGCCCCCATTAGCTAAAAACACACACCGCCACAATCCATCGAAAAAACTGCACCCCCGCCCCCCACAACACCTCCTCCAGTCCCCGCGGGGCCAGGACGACTCACCCTGCCGGCCGACGATCTCCGCGACGTGCTCGGAGCTGGGCACGGCCACGCACTCGGTCGTGTTGACGCTCTTCCGCCGGGCCAACAGCGAAGACTCGGCCTCGTAGCCCGGCTCCCCGTACACGGCCGAGGGTAGCATCGCCATGCCGCCGGCCGGTGGAAGGGCGCCGCCGCCGACTCCGGCGTCGCCGCGCTCGTCCCCGTTGTACAGCAAGACCGTCTCGACCTGCTCCAGCACAGACGGAATCACGGGGCCGCCCGCGCCCGGCGGGAGGTGCTGGTGGCGGTGGGCCTGCGCTAGCAGCGGGCCACCCGTGCAGCCGGAGGTGGCTACAACTTCTGGCTCCTCGTCCTCGGGTGCCGCCGCTTTGTTGACTTCATCTCCCGAGGGCGGCAGTGGCAGGGGCTTCAAGTCTAGGACCGTACCGAGGAGGCTGAAATGAGACACCGGGAGGAGCTGGTGGCTGTGGAAGGGGAGGCTCTCGTCTCCTTGCTCGGAGGTCTGGCTCTGGGTGCCGAGGTGCTCATCGAGGCCCATACCGGCGAAAGCGTGCACTAGCGGCGGCGGGACCTCGGACTCTCCCTCGTCGGCCTCTAGCAAAGACGTGCTACTAGGCATGGTGCAGTGTCTTTTAAAATGGCGTCGGCGAATCGATGCGAACGATCAAATTCAATCCCCTCTATTGTACAACAAAACTAAAAAATAAAAAAAATAAGCGACCAGCGCCTGTTGGGTGAAATGTGCGGCTTTTGTTTTGTCTCTCCAGCTCTCCCATGCAGCCCTCCCTCACACTGTAATCTCGCGTCTCCCCAGTTCGCGCGAGAGCTCGCGTCGGGTCAAACGTGTATTCGCGACAGTCATGTCGACGCAGCGAACGCGCATCATTCGGGCTGCGGGGGTGGTGGGGCGGATACGGGTGGTGGATTTTGTTGTTGCTTCTTTTGTTCTATAATCGATCAGATGCACCTCTCTAATCCGAGTTCGTGTTTCCAGACGTCGTGGCGTTACCAAGTGCTTGTCTGCTCTGTCTTCTCCTCCGGTCACACATTATCCTCTTCCGTAGCCCCCCTTTTTTTGCGGGCCAATTACGTCTGCATACTTAAAGCTACAGAGGGGAAAAAAAGAAATCGTTGGACTGTATGACATCATCATGGCATATTTGCCTTGATCTTTGGCTGTATGACGTGTGTGACATGCGTGTTGCATTTCTTTAAAGACAATGGTGCTTTCTTATACTCGAATTATTCTTTCTTGATTATTAATAATTGAATTATATATAGGATTTATTCGTATTAGTGGGGATTTTTCTGCCTAATTTGATTTTTTAAAGCTGTTTTAAGTCGCCGTTCGAGGAAATGTAAATGTTATACAGCTTTTTAATCTACTTTTTGGGTATTATTTAACAAATTTCAGCATTTCTCATCAACTCCGGGCTCAGTAATTAGTTTCAGTCTAGACAGATATACAATATCGCGTTTCAGTCAGTTTAGTTAGTCTGTTTACAGCCAATAATTTTCTGTAATATGGTGTTATGTGCATAAAACTGAAAAAAAAACAACAATCCGTGGAAAATTGAAAGATGTCGTCATTGAGTCCATTTTGTCTCAAGGCAGCTGACTGCTCACGTGCCTTACTGTGCGAAAGGGTTTTAGAAAGAAAACTAAATTCTGAGAAACGCACGTTAACAACGAGTGCGAAATTGTATCACAACCGCAATCGAAAAAACAGACCTGTTGCCCGGCGTTCTGATGGCGTGCTGCATTTTTTTTTTATCTGAATGTTATCACATAAGTGGCATGATCATATGTCTCAATATACACTAAGAGTTTCATAAATATCACTAAATACATTTAAAAAAACACGAAATTGAGTACTGGATATTTGACATTAGATTCGATTTAAAAAAAAAAAAAACTTCCTAATTTTAAGAGCGGCCACGTTGGAAATGTATTGCAACGGGAAGATACGTTTCCCCAGTGTGTCACAAGCGCGCTTCCTCTCCGTCTTCCACCAATAGGACACGGAGGGGGGCGGGCCGTCAGGCGCGATAGCCAATACCGTATTACGTCTGTGATACGTCGCTAAGTAATACTTCATCCGGGTGAGCACTCTGAGGTGAGTAGCTAACACTGACTCAGGCAAAAAATAAATTAGAAATATTACCTGTCATTGTAATACTAGTTAAATTGTAGCGGAGAAGCCTTTAATACGCGCATATGCCGATATTGGCGAAACGTTGGGCACTCCAAATGCCTTTCTGTCTATGATATTAGGGCCGGCCGCCGAGCTAGTTAGCTTTAAGCTAACAACTTGTCGCTAATGTCAACGTCCGGGTTTGCTTTGTCACCATTTTTTTTTTTTTTATCGCCTTGCCTCCCTCGGCGTGGCAAATGATTTCGTGTCTGCTTGTTCCCCTCTCGGCAGTTACGCACGGCCTTTTCTCCCCCCTCCCTCCGAAGCGTCTTGCTCCCGGTCTCCAGGATGTACGCAGCCTTTCGGGTGATGTTGCAGGTGCTGTGGGCCCAGCTCCTCTGTGGGTGGGTGCTGGGCTCCGAGCTAACTTTTGAGCTGCCGGACAACGCCAAGCAGTGCTTCTACGAGGACATCATCATCGGCACCAAGTGCACGCTCGAGTTCCAGGTGCGTGCGAGCAAAAACCGGCTGTGTCGAGAGTTGAAACGCAGTTTAGCACTCTAGTCGTTCTAATCATAAGTCGCCGTGTTCAATTGGGTCATCGCAGCGCAGACACTCCCCACTTAAGTGGTGTTATGTAGCTTTATGGTACTTTTCCACTACATGGTACCGGCTCTACTCGCCTGTATGGTTTTCCATTTGGAAAAAAAAAGTACCACTGTTTTAGAACCTGCTCCTCTAGTGTTCCAAAAACAAGGCAAACCAGGTAGTATGAGGTACTCAAAAGTGACGTGATCACACTGCAGACCACTGATTGGTCAGAGAGGATCGTCATTGCATCATCAATGCGTGGCGTGTATGTAACGTCCAACAAATCTCTTGTAAGCGACGGCACTTTTTAAGTTTTTTACTTTCACATCATTCCGTCTATATCGTTTCTCTCTTCTTCTTCTTCTTCTTCTTGTGTCTCTGTGCCGCCATGTGCATGTCTGTGTCACACTGAAGATGACACAGCGGGTTTGCGTGACGTCGCTATGACGACCGGTTACACTCACGCTGTACAGTCTTTTAATGGAAAAACACCCCCAGAAAAGTACCCGGTTGCGCAGTAGACTAGAGTGGAGCCGGTACCATTTAGTGGGAAAGCGCCATTCGAAACTGCCGAATGCAGTGTTGGCTGGAAAGGGTAGATGCTACTAACCCAAATCTAAATGTTGTACTATTATGAATTTGACATGTAAATCGTATGGATGATGTGCATTTTAACAGAGAAGAGTGAAAGTGTATCAGTGCCACTTGTTCACTTCGATTTCGTCGCTTGCCTCCGTTGTTTTTGCTCAATATGGCCTGCAGCCTTGGCGCATTCCGCTGCCAAGGTGTCACGCAATCATTTCCAGTAATATGCTAAACTGTCTCAGGCTCTAAATCTTTCTCGCTGGTATTTAACTGCCCTTGCAGCTATCTAAGAGACACGAGATTAACAGATGGCAACAAATAAAAAACTACTGTGTGGCCTCTTTCCATGACTGTGCTCGTTTCCTCCCAGGTGGTGACCGGTGGCCACTACGACGTGGACTGCCGCCTGGAGGACCCCGACGGCACGACGCTCTACAAGGAGATGAAGAAGCAATACGACAGCTTCACCTTCACGGCGGCCAAGAACGGCACCTACAAGTTCTGCTTCAGCAACGAGTTCTCGACTTTCACCCACAAGACAGTTTACTTTGACTTCCAGGTCGGCGACGACCCCCCGCTGTTCCCCAATGAGAACAGAGTCACCGCGCTCACCCAGGTAAGTGTGTGTGTGGCATATTTTAGGGGCTCAGTAAGAACACACAGAATGTGTGTGCGAAAATGTGTGTTTAATAGTCAGTACTATATTCACCTGTGTTTTGGTATATGCCCGTGTTATGAAAGTACAAAATTAATTGATTAAAAGTAAAACTTTCATTCGCTCATTCATGTAGGTTCAGTTTTCAGTTTTTTCTATTTATAGCAGGACACATTTCAACATTCAAAGTGCAACACGCTCTCGCATAACTCATTCGCCACTCGTGTACGACAGCAAATGCAAGAACCACACAGGAAGAGACATTGTGACGCAATCCTCTCATTGTTAAAATGCACGTGCAGACGACCTGGCTAATGTCTCTGGCCACGTTTGCTTTCACATGCAGAAGCGTCTTTAAAAAAAAGGAGAAGTTGTTGAGCCCCTTCTTTTTCTTTTACCGAGTTTCGGTGATCTGGACGACGCCTTCTAATATGCATCCACTGGGAGTTGGGGGGCCGGGTGGGGTGAGGTCAAGTATGCAAGACGGTAACCGCCATAAAAATGGTCGCAACAGCTTTTCATACCGGTGTGCGGATCAAAGAGGCGGCTCTGGTGTTAAAAAAAAGCCTGATGACAGCAGGAGTAGATGTAGCAAAGGTCGTTCCTCCAGACCGCATTCAGAAGGTTTGTGGTTTTGACGAAAACATTCGGTCCACTGTTTGAGCGACTGACTCTGAGGCTCTTGAGTTTATCCGGCAGAAAAGGCCTGCGGTCGTGCGGCCGCGCCGGGAGAGAAAGATAGACGGGCAGTCAGCGAGCCAGTGCTCGCGGATACGACTGAGCGTTTAACTCCCGACAGTCTCATAACTCTGAAGTCGGGGGTTCTAATTCAAATGGAGAGCTCTTGCTTCGGGCAGCAGCCGGGCAGACAGCGAGCGTCTCCGCGCACCAGCGTCCCTGCGACAGCACCGTCTTTAACACTGCGCAGAGGAGAATCATCTCCTTTCCTCTTAAACGGCACAAACTATACAGACACTCGATTCCAAATCTTTTATGAGATCAAAATGAGGTTGACTTGAACAATAGGTGTGTGCATTTGTTTGGTTTTTTTCCCCCCACGTTGCTAGTTTGTGCTACCCAAGTATAGAACGACTAAAACGACCCCTGATGTTTTGCCCCGTTTCCAGATGGAGTCGGCCTGCGTCTCCATCCACGAGGCCCTGAAGTCTGTCATCGACTACCAGACACACTTCCGCCTCCGCGAGGCCCAGGGACGCAGTCGGGCCGAGGACCTCAACACCCGCGTGGCGTTCTGGTCCATCGGAGAGGCCATCATCCTCCTGGTGGTCAGCATCAGCCAGGTCGTCCTGCTCAGGAGCTTCTTCTCTGACAAGAAGACCACCACAACGCGCGTCGGATCGTAACAGTCCCCGAGCCCCGGGGATCTGATCATCGCTGTCTTTACCCGCGCCCGGCTCGTGCGCATAGAGTCGGTCGGAACAGCAGTGCTGGCCAGAATTTTGGATCATATCAAACCGCCGGCTCGTACGATCTGACGCGGCGTCCTCATCCAACACTGCTGTTCTCGGGGACTTTATGCAAATAAGTCTAGAGCATAAAGGTTATATATGTTTGAAACGTTTTTGAGGTTAAAAAAAAAAACAAAAAAAAAACAACAACAAAAAAAAAAACAGCCCGAACAAAGTCTTGACCGCGTTGCTTCCATCTACTTGCGCTGGATGCTACTCGAGCAGCCGGTGACGTAGCTGAAGCAAACGTCAAGAACTTTTAAGTATTTGAAACAATTTGTAATTGTGTTTTTATTTTAATGGTGTCCTACTTTAGTTGAATTTTCTGCCCCCCCTTATCCCCCCCCCCGAACCCCCATCATCTCACACCCTCCGTTTCTGATCAGTTATCCAGCTTTTCAGCCCAAGCTGTGTGTCGAAATAAACGGAATAGAGGGAGAGGATAATGCAATCAAAAGTAAGATTTTTAGGTACATGAAACCCCGCCGGCCCTCATGCGCCTCCACACACACACACACACACACGTGCACACACACAATGCTTGTATCTGAAAATGTGTTGCATTTTTCTTCAACCTCTCTGTACAGAGCGTGAGAGGGCGGATATTGTTTGATTTTACCAGTCGCGTCATTGTAGATGACTCACAGGAAGAAACTGGAACATGTTGGACACAGGAGGCCATCCTTAAAATCCGATATCGTACAAAAATGTGTGTGTGTGTGTGTGTAGCATTCAGAACTGAAAGTACAGACGCAAACGTTAGTGACAAATTAGTATCAAGTTGTACAGTTGAGGGCTTCCCCATCGCATCCATCCGACTCAGTGAAGAAGATGAAGTAAAAGCTCAGTCAAAGCCGAAGCGCTTGAAGCTGCTGAAACCATAGCAGCTTTAAGCGCATCAGCTCTCTCACAGGTCGCGTTGTAATGTCATATATACTGTACATACAGTCGTCGCCCTTTCGCTGTTTGAAGCGTGGGAACTTATTTATCTTGTGGGCTGAAACTGATTTTTTTTTTTACATATATATATATATATATACAGCAGCATTGTAGGACTCTTCGCGCTTTCAGAAATATTTCTCAAAAAATAACGCTCCTCTGCTCATTTTGAGTTGAGATTTTGAAGCCCATCCCCCTGATTGCTCGCACCCGGCGGCAGAGAAATTTTGACAACCGGGGTCAGAAGTTAAAACTGCAATACGTTTTGTGTTTTTATATTTGAGATCATTAAAACTGTGACGCCTGTGAGAACGTCTGACAGTAATTGCGGTCTCAGCGGCGGCGTCTCTGGCAGGAAACTCGCTATTCGCCGATTTCCAGCCAAAATCCGCTCCTCGACACGCGCATAGAGCTGAAACGCAAAATACCTGAGTCATCATTCTCACCCCTCAGCAGAATCTCCACATTAACATACACAGAGACGGAGCCAGATCCACCCAGAGGACCTTCCCTCGAGACATCTGCCACAGGTCCCGATCGACGCTTTGGATTCACACTCTGGTCTTGTTAAAAGCTGATCGCATAACTCTAAGGATCCTTGTGTTGCCCTGAATTAGCCTGCTTCGTTTTGTTTTGGGTTTTTTTTTCTTCTTCCTGCTTAATCTTCCCTCCCTCACCATATGTTTGTGGTCAGTTTTTCTGGTAGGTGGTGTTTTTTTTTTTTCTGTTGTTGGCATTTTTACTTAATGATTGTGCACTGACAGGTAAAATGTTTTTTGGACAACAAATTCGGTTCCAAGACACTCTGGGGGGAGTTGTTAAGTTATTGGGATGACCAAATAAAAAAAAAAAAAAGATTCTGTCGGAAAAATAACCTGCCTATGAATTTATTTCATAATTGACAGGGTGTCATGTCAGCGAGCGCTGTGGTCACTGGAGTGGTGCTGCTTTTATCCTGTAGGGAGTGTCCAAATCAAGGCAATGGCTGACACATCCATCTCTGCTCCATATTTGCACTGAAATCTTCCTTTAACCCAAAATGTAAAACAAAGAAGAAAAAAAAGAGCAGAATTAAGCCTGTTGTGACGTTTTATCTTTTAAGAACAGAATAGCAATATACATGAACAAACATTGTAGGCATCATACAGATCGTTGCATTTCTTACTTGGTGTCTTTACATATGCACAAATATTAACACACACATGAAAATAGTGGGTGCGACTAATGTGCAAGAGCATATTGTGTAAAGCAGAACTAGCAATAAAAGCTTAATTTGGTGAAAATACAATTTGTCACGTTAAGGCAGGCTACAGAAGCTAAAATTTTCCTAAATCTACAGTTGAATATAAATACAAATTTTAATAGGCAAGAATCCTTTTAATTGGTTCTGGAATTTATTTTTTTTAAAGCGTGAGTTTGGGGAAATTTAGATTTATGGACATGAAATTTACCTGTTAAAATTTAAAAAACATTTTGATGTTTTTAGCCTTCTTAATGTAGTAAAACATCTCTGGCTTCTAATTTAATGGCAAAAAAAAGAAAAAAGTTCCAGATCTTGTGAAAAGTGGAACCCTTGAGGTGTTTTGTTTCCTGCCCCGTGTTACGTCAGAGCCTCCGAGCTCCGCCATTGGACGGCCCGGGCGTCAATCATCTGCCCCAGCGGAGAAAAGACACTGCGCCGGCTCTGCGATTTGACAGAAACGGAGTCGTGATCATCCGGCGGAGCCGTGGGTGGAGAGCCTCCCCTGCGCTGAGATTACTGCCGTGCCCGTCTGCCAAGAGGTGGTTTCATGGACGACTGTTATTATTATTAGCCGTTGTGCGGTAAATTTTTTTCTTCTTCTTGTCGCTACTTTCTTTCCTGACGTGTAAGTGAACAACCTCCCCAAAAAAACCAAAAGACGCCTCGGATACTCGGGGAAAATCCCCTGGCTCGCGCGGCTGAGTAAGAGACGCAACGTCGAGTTGATCCCGAGCGAGACGCGTAACGAGTGGGGGTGGATTTCCTCTTATTTCGGCCCCTTGCAGACGCGAATGTAATTGACGCCCCGGGAATATGTGCGGGAACAATGACACGCAGGGGTTGTGGAGCTAATGACGGGGGGGTGGGAGAGTGCTTCTGCGTGGGAGCAGATGAGTATCAGCTGAGCGGTCGATACGGAGGTGGAAACTAGTTCGGCTCAGCGAGGCTCGTCCTGCTAGCTAAATCGATCAAGGAAGTTGGCTAGCCGCCGTGCTAACCGCCTAATGCACTCCCGGACCAAGGGTCGCCTCAAACGTCAGAGTTATTAGAGTTAAATATTTACCGAAAAGGGCGGCGGTGCCCCATTTTTAAATAAAACCTGAAGTTAGAAAGTTGAATTTGCGTGGACTTTTTTTTTTAATCTTACGCTTTGCGCGCTAGCTAGCTAGCTGGTTAAGTGTTAGCTTAAAGTCTTGGCTGTAAACAAAGGGGTCCCGGAGCTCCACCTGTCCACGGCGGCGTCTCACCGCGAGTTACCGTGAAACCGGCGGCCTCGCGGGCAGCGTTACCGCCTCGTCCCCCCTCGCCGAAATAACCGCCCGAGATGGATTTAAAGACTGCGGTGTTCAACGCAGCGAGGGACGGGAAGCTCCGGCTGCTCCAGAAGCTGCTCGAGAACAAAGATGGACACGAGGTGACAAAGTTGATGGGCGAGAAGACGAACGGGGCCACGCCGCTGCTCATGGCCTCCCGGTACGGTCACCTGGACCTCGTGGAGTACCTGCTGGAGTGCTGCAGTGCCCCCGTCGAGGTCGGGGGCTCCGTGAACTTTGACGGGGAGACGATCGAGGGGGCGCCGCCTCTGTGGGCCGCCTCGGCGGCCGGACACCTCAAGGTGGTGCAGTCCCTGCTGGGTCACGGAGCCTCCGTGAACAGCACCACCCTGACCAACTCGACCCCGCTGAGGGCGGCCTGCTTCGACGGGCACCTGGACATTGTGAAGTACCTGGTGGAGCACAAGGCCGACCTGGAGGTGGCCAACAGACACGGGCACACGTGCCTCATGATCTCCTGCTACAAGGGACACAAAGAGATCGCGCAGTATCTGCTGGAGAAGGGCGCGGACGTCAACAGGAAAAGTGTCAAAGGTGAGTGGACGGTGGCTGTCACGACACGCCACGACCTTCCCGTTCACACCTTTTTACTGTCCCGCAGACAAGGTGGCCACTGATTTTTTTTTTTTTTACACTGTCGGTTTGTGTCATTTTGAGTGTCAACTGTTGTGAAACACTCGGGAGACTCAGTCGTGACAAAGCCACCCACCCACACTCCCACCCCTCCCCGCACTTCTGTAATCCACTAACATCTCCTGCGTGATGTGAGAAAAGATGACACACGCCGGGACCTGATTCAGTTATTGAACAGAATTTGGATCAAAATTTTATTTTGAGAAAATACATATTGGAGAATACCCCTTTTTTTAAATTATTATTATCATCAGAAGGTGAGTCCCCATGCATCACAGGTGAGCAAATATGGAAGGCGTTACGTATACACGTGGCTTTAAGTAGGACAAGGGGGCGGCTGTAACATCATGCAGCCAGTAAAGCATCTGCATGTTTCCCTCTGGAATGACTCAACAGAATAAAATGAGCACTCACAATGGGAAGAACTGCAAAGGCCCGGCTACGTCAGCTCGGAGCGACTGGGTGTGTCCCCCCCCCCAAGATCATAATTTGTCTCTGGGTGGTATTCCGTGAAATGTGTTTAATGATACGTTAGATGGTGCCCAAACAACAATTGTTGCGCCGCCCTTATCTGCCAAAGCGGCACGTGGGCTGCCGGGAAAGGGAGCGCGGAAGTGATTTCCTGCGCTTGGTTGCATCCTTCCCCAGCGCGGCGGCGGCGGCCACGGCCGAAATGCAGGTTGTACCTACATGCGCAGTCTTGACGGGCGTTCCCGAACCAGAGGATGAGCAGGATGCAGGTGCTCTGTATGTGCACACCCAGCAGGATTGAGTAGATATGGAAGAATAGATAGTAGATGCAGCATATTTCCCCAGAGGTAGAATAGTTGGGATCTGACGTTTTACAGCCGGTTTAATGGCTCAGAGAAGCCGTGGTCGCCCCACCACCTTGGGTTATGAAACTCCCCCAGTTTACCTGTGAGCGCCGTGCCTCACTGTGGCTCAGCCTGGTTTAGTTTTGGAGACCCATAATGAGCTTAACTTGCTTTGTGAGAGGCTTTTTTAAAAAAGTTTTGGCAACCGATTTTGACTCCACAAAAGTGCAGATCTGCGTTTGCCAGGTTTTAGGCGTTTAGATTTTATTTTTAAACACTTCTGGCAGTGAAACCCGTCTTTTCTTTTCTTTTTTGCACTGATAGCGAAGCTATAGTTGTACATCTTTGTTGTATGCAGTTGCTATGGT
>CAAKHG010031534.1:0-10142 GCA_901007715.1 Dactylopterus volitans | reverse complement strand
GAGGCGTCCCTAATATTTTGGTCACCCCAATCACATGCGAGGAAATATTCCTCCTGAAGGGAGAACTGATTGCAGGGCTGTTGTATTATACTCTATGGTGGACACGCGGTGGTCGTAATAATATGGCTGATCGCTGTACACAGCCCAATAGAGGCTTATGGAAGAACACAATAGCATTAACTCTGGACAATAACCCGGATGGGACATAAAGTCAAGGCTACGACCTTTAGTGTGTGTCTGTGTGTGTCTGTGTTGTTTTCTGCCAACAGTGGGTGAGTTGAGGCGTCAGGCCGCCCACCTCGGTGTCTCGCCGGCGGCGCTGTCGGTGAAGATGGTGCTGGAGAGACTGACAGAGATCACCGGAGCTGAGGAAACGGAAGGGGACAAGAGGAGAGAGATTCTCACCTCCTCCCAGAGAGTGAGTTCAAAGTGCACGACTCTGGGCGCGATACTAAAAAGCTGTGTTTTAGTTACTTTAAGCGCTCTGAACCCGATTGAGACGTCAAAAACGATGCACGTGCTCGCCAGCTGTGACCGCGGAGGGTTCTCAAATAGAACCAACTTGAGGTTTCAGCAGCTCGTCAACATGCCGAGGTGTCGAGTGAGTCAGAGCGGCTGCCGCTGCAGCAGTACTCGTCTACCGTCACCTAGAGCCGGGTCCTCTGGTAAAATGTCCCGCTCAGGTCCAGCTTGCAAAGTAAAAAAAAAAAAAAAGAAGCAAGAATGGGATCACTTCCACCTCAGCGTTGTCAGTCATGAGTACTTGCTCTCGCTGTGCTGTTGTTCGTGAAGGCGTCCCCACACAAGCTGTCACATTTGCCCTCGCATCTAAGGGCGTTTTCACACCTGCAGGTCATCCGCCACGAGCGGCTGAATGCAGGAAGACGGCTGCACTCTGCTGCAACCCGGCATGCAGAGCGCACCTGGCTACAGTTAAAAACCCGAGGAGCCGCCCTGCAAGTTCAGCCGCAAACGAACTGCAATTTAGCTGATTAGGAGCCGCAGGGTGACTGCTGGCGTCATGTCGGCCCAACGTAACTACACCAAGACGGTGATAAAAGTCGATTCAGGCAGACTAAAGAAGGCTGGTATGACGCCTTCAGCCCAGTGTTCACCAGACCAGATCCCAGCACCAACTAACTCACCATCTCCATGTCAATAGTGAAGCTCGGAGCTTGTTCTTTGGTTTTTTTATTGATTTTTTAAATATTTGGTCCTACTGTAGCGAGAGATGTGACCATTTTTAAGCCGTTTGTGCGGCCTCTTTCTGCACTTTTGTACCTGATAGAACCTGAACCAAACACAGTGATTAGCCACAATGTTAATCTACTGGGTTATACTGAGAGGTGTCCGTACATTTTTGGCACCCTAATGCATATGAGTGGGATGACCAAAATATTAGGGACACCTCTCAGAATAACCCAGTTCAATCAAATCCACATTCAATCAAAATTCAGCATAAAACTCCTCCTGAAGGGCGAATTGATTGCAGGGCTGTTGTATTATACTCTATGGTGGACACGCGGTGGTCATAATCTTATAGCTGATGGGTGTAAAGTTTACATATGATATATTTTTTTGCATTGTCAGAACAATGCGCACACGTACATAAACTCCATCTTTACCCGAGTGCACGCGCTGTGTCGCGTTGGCGTGTGATTTTCCTGTTCAGTGTGTCACCGCCGCCGCGACTTTTCCGCGAACCACACTTGCGACACGGCCGTTGCGCGTCGGAAACTGCGGCCACAGCGCGTCGGCCCGTCGCGCAGCCGTTGGCGCGACTTCCCCACGCGCGGTTCGAGTTTGCAGCGAGTTTGCAACACCCGGCAACCGCTCCACCTGGAGGTTGCTCCCGGTTACTGCAGGACGTTTTAACGCGGGCCGGCGTGAAAATGTACGCTGCTCATGTGCTGCTCCGGCTCTGCCGTCCAGGTCCAGCTGCGCGTCCTGCTGGAGTCCAGCCGGGAGCTGCTGTCGCACGGAGCCCTCTGCCCCAAGCTGCTCTGGCAGGAGTACAGGAGGGATCAGGTGTGTGTGTGTGTTTGTGTATGTGTGTGTGCTAGTACGCTGTAAATATGATCCCGGTGAAACGCACTGTTAGAGCTCTTTGGCATGTTGTCTCTTTCCGCTCAGCAAAGGGTCCGTGTGTACGTCACGGCAGGCGTGTTAACGAGCGCTCGTCTGCGTGTTTGAACGTTACACACACACACACACACACACACACACACGTGTTCGACAGGTTTATGATTGCTCGCCCTCGGGCGGGTGTGGACCTGTAAGAGGGGAGGGGGCTGGACATGTGGACGGCAGATGTTTGCAGATCGGGTGGGAGATGTGGTTTGCAGTTTTGTCCCCGGCGTAGTGAAACATGCTGCAGCTAAACATCAAGGGTACCTGAATGCACCTGCACCTGAAAATTGCATGAAGATGTGATGATTCAAGCTTAATGATAACGAATGTTGTCAGTGAAGTAACTGATGTGGTGACCTCGCAGAGAGTTCCCAAGCTGGACGTGGTTTGCCAGCTTCACAGCTGCAACATCGTCACCCTGAAGGACATCTTGGAGAGGTATGAAACACGAGCTTTCGTGGCCGATTGTCGTTTTTCAGGTTCCTGCAATTTTGCGCTGCCATTTTTTAAAATTTTTTTAGAACCGTATTTACTCCATTCACCAATCACAAAGAAATTTATGGAAAGCTGGTTTGACAAGTTCTTATCATGTCAACATTTAATGGCCTCAGTTCTGCTGCTACGTCCCAGCAGGTTACACTTATATATATGTATTTTTTTTTTTTAATTTAAAAATCCAAGTCAAGCCAAGAGCTTGAATGTACTTTTCTTTTGTGAAATTCGGGGCGATAAAATCCAAAATGAAAAAAATTCAAGCCCTCGGGCTGCCTCCGTCCGGTCAGTGAAACGAAAACAATACAACAAATCCAACTGTATTGAAATTCCATGAGCAGGCGATGTAGCGGTTGGTAAAATGTCGCGATTGGATCCTTCAAGCTCAGATATTACATCTCCCACGTCTGCAACCACGCTCACGGGCCACTTTATTAGGCACACCTGTCAACAACAAATCGGCCAATCACAAGCAGCGACTTAATGCATCCGGGCCAAGGGGGGCGGCTCAAGTTCAGACCAGCCTCAGCACGGAGAAGAGAGGTGGTCTGAGTGACTCTGAACGTTTGCAGAGGGTCGCCCGAACGAGGGAAGACGTCCTGCGAGCGGCAGTTTATGCCAGAGGTCAGAGGTCAGATGAGATGGGCTCCAGCTGATAGAAGAATCCAAAAGTTTACTCAGTGAGCTGCATGTTGCAACTGAGGTTTCTGAACCCACAATGTGTTCAACCTCGAATCAGATGGTCGACAGCATGAGACTTTTTATTAGCAAGGTGTCCCTAATAAAGTGGTCGCCGAGCGCGCGTTCTTGACTGGGAGGAGACAGGCGCCCCAGTCTCGTTGTTGCAGTGCCCCCCTGTGGATGCAGGAAGAACCGAGTCTGGTTATCAGCTAAAGAGCCCAGCCGACACGCGCTGAGCCTCCTTCACTCAGAGCCCCGCTGTCGCCTCCTTCTCCCCTCAGCGACGAAGGCGCGGGGACGTGGCTGGCGGCCCAGCTGAAGGCCCTGTGCGGCTGGACGCCTCCTCCGGGGGAAGCGGAGGCCGAGCGAGTTCAGGAGAAAGTGCTGTCGAGTAAGGACCCCGGACCCCCCCCCTTCCCCCCTCCTCCCTGCCGGCTTCATCAGGGAGGCGCGCTCATTCGGAACCTCACGCACAAGCGCTCGACTTCCCTTTTTCACGGCGAGATAACGCACGACGCAAGATATAGAAGTGATGATGCTTAACATGCAGAACAGACTGGAGCTGAAGGTTCATGTGACGGCTTGGCCAGAGGGGGTGGGCGGTTATCAGGGGGGGGCGGGAGGATTTGTGGGTCTTTTTTTAGATGCTAAATAGCTGAACTGCGTTTCTCCATATTTGCTTAAAGGTCACAGATTTTAAAAGAAGCATCGCGGAGTTGCTCGGACGCTTTACGCTCGGAAGCGCCAGTGGTCAGATAGTCGTCACGCGGTTTCCCTCCCCTGCCTTTTTTTCCCCCCAGATTTTTAACAGCTTAGCAGTTCTTTCCATTTATAGTTATTAAAGGAATAGTTCACTCAAAAATGAAAGTTCGCTCACTATCTGGGGTGGGTGAGGCGTCTGAGTCCACAAAACACTCTCAGGGTTGAGAACAGTGGCCAAATCCAACACAATTGAAGTGAGTGGAGACCACTTCTTTAAACGTGACAAAAAACCAATGTATATATATATATAAAAAAACAAAATGCCTCCATACTGCTGATGTGACGTCATCAAAGTGTTCGTAAGCCCATATAATGAAATTCGCACCAAAAACCATTTACACCAGAGAGCCGGAGAGCTGTCAGATGTCCAGTAGGATGACGATGAAACGATGATGGAGTTCTGGACAGTCATGGATGTCAGGGATCCCGACTGGTTGGTGGAGGCGCGAAACTGCTGAGCCGCCATTCGGTTCTCAGACGATTCCCTTTTCACATGTTTAAATTCTAAACCATAAATAAATAATAACATTATTTATGAAATCAATAATAATCAAATAAGCCTCTCAGGGTTCTTCACAGGAAAAAAAAAGTCAGGAAATAAATAATAACACTATTTATTTAAAAAATAATTTACCCCCGTAAAAATGGGTGGTCCTATATTTTTGTCACGTACTGTATATGGAAAAAAAAATCAAAATGCGCCTCTGGTATTGTTCAGGGGGGCCGGGCCAGATATGGAGGCCGCCGTTTGGGGACCGCTGTTCTAATGTGACAAACAACTTAGAGGGGTCAGACCTGATTTAACTGGATCTGTAACACGGCGTAAACTTTACATAAACTGCCGCTGTCGCCTATTCTTCATCCTTCTTAAATGTTTTGCCCCCCCCCCAATTGTGCGTCGTGGCTCTCACAGCTGACCACACATGCCGCCGCTGTAGAATTATGTAACTCACTGCGACCGGCGGCGCTAAAAAAGAAGGATCTCTGTGCATTTCAGCGGTGGCTGGAGTCCTGGTGAGCGCCGGCTTCCCGTCGGGTCAAGAGCCACCGGCGGCGGCGGCGGCGCTGAGGAGCTCCCTGCTCTGCTGCTCCACTCTGGACGACATGCTCTTCTGTGAGCTTCCCCCCCGTCTTCTTGCTGATGAAATATTCAGTGACGCACTTTGATTCACACCTCCGAGCCCTGAAAGCTAATTCTTTTTTTTCTTCTTCCACTACTAAGATGTGTGACTGTTATTCCAGGGCTTTCCTTCCTTTTTAACATTTCATGGTTTGCGTGGTTTTCTCTCCAGGGCTTCTGGACGCCGTGGACGAGGGCGCCACGCGGCGGTCCGCCGGAGCAGGAGCGGAGCTATGGTCCTTTTGTTTTAATTTGTCTCATTAACCTTTAGGTCCTGGCAGGCCCCACACAGATTTGCATTTATTACGCGCTTAGAACTTGTTTAGTATTCCGGACTTGTTTTGTTCTTGACCGCCGGACCTGAAAGCCTTTTAATTCTGGATGAGACGGTCGCTTTTTTTTTTCTTTTCCTTATTTATTTGACGCCTGGATTCAGAAATGGGCCGCTCGCGTCGCGGCGATTTGATTCCGACATTCAGAACCCAGCAGTCTGTGAATTATGCGAACAGCCTGTTCCACCTCACCCACAGTTGCTATTATTATTATTATTTTTGTTGTTGTTGTTGTTGCCGCCTTATTTTCTGAAGCGCTGATGGAGCATGAGTTGCATCTTAATCTTTGGTCTGAACGAAGCAAATGATGCTCAGTTTTTTTCTTTTTACACATCGGTGCGCTTACAGGTGTCGGGTGGATGCACCTGTGGGGGGAAAAAAAAAGTTGCGCATGTAGAGGAAGATATTCGAAAGCAGATAAGATCTGGCTCAAATTAGTCACAAACGATTTTGATGATTGATTTTTAAGGCAAATAAAGTCAAAATGATCTATTTCTGCTTCTTAAAAAGGTTTACTTTCTAGTTTCTTCATTCCTTTATGACGGTAAACTGAACATCTAGAGGCTGCGATATCCCAAAACTGTGTCATAAAAGCTGAGCGTGGTGCATTTCTTTGCCGAGCCGTTGCACCGTGGGTAATCTAGGTGGCAGGGTTTAACAAGGTTAGAGCCCCCCTGCGGTTTCCCGCCGCATCAGATAAGCCAAGAAAATGATGCACTGAGACGGGAAACGGTTTATGGTGTGAAACTACTAACAAACAAAAGAAAAAAAAATGATGTGTGACGTTTAGGCGTGTGTGTGTGTGTGTGTGTCTCCTCCACCCCGCGTTGCGTCTCCGCAGGTGCCGGGTGTTCGATGCCTCGCTGTGCGGCGCCTCGGCGTCCCCGCAGGCCCTCCAGCGCTTCTTCACACATTCCCTCACGCAGATCCTCACCTACAGGCCTCGACTCACCGGTAAAGACGGGCGAGCGGCGCCGTTCCGTTTTGGCGGCGGGTTCGTCTGCGCTGATGTTCTTGCCGCCTTCCATGACCACCGTCTTGTCGCCCCCTCAGTGTCGGATGCCATCGCTCTGCAGAAAGACTGGACCTTTGCAAAAGCCAGCCGGCTGCTGACCTCGCTTTTGCGCAAGGTAAATGTTTGCTGTCGCTAGAGGGCGCGAGATGACGCGGTTTGATCAGAATTGGTCTGTGCACGGGTCAGTGACGATAAAACGATATAAAGTAAATAAAGTGCAATAAAAAGTAGAAAACTACCCGATACCGTATCTCTTATGCTGCACATCTTATGCACCCCCACCCCACCGACCCATGTATTAAACCATTTGTGCCCAGATTTTTTTTTCAGATTTGTAAGGTGCATCATTTTATCAACTGAGTCCCGCTGAGTCATGTTATGTATTCATTCTTTTTCATTTTGTACTTTGTTTTGAAGAAAATTGCATTTTTATGACTCAGAAATAAGCCCATGAACAAAAAAAATATTTATCTTACGTACAATTTTTTGGGGGGGGGTTACTCTAGAGACTTGAATGATTAAATAATTATAAATATGTTTAGGGGGAAAATCATAAGAAATTTATGAAAATGACCTCTTTCCAGGAAGATTTGCATGGCGGACCAAGCTTGAAGGAGCTGGAAGCAGATGATGTCATGCGATAGGAAGCACTTGGAAACTATTTTTAAAAAAATCAACCGGAATCGTAACCGGAATAAGCGGAAGAAGATGAGATGAGATTCTCAGAAAATGCCCAGGAGTGAACGCTCCAGTGTAGCTGTCAGTCTCTCACGTGAAAATCGCATCTGGAAATTTGAGCTCTGCAGATGGCTGGTTTATGTTTCCCCCCCTCTCATTTCCTTACACTGTATCAAGTGAACACGGCTGATCAGTCTCATATATGGTCCTGACCCCCGGTGTAACGCTGCATTGAGCGTATTGATCCCTCGTGCGTGATCTTCTCTGCAAAAATACCCTTGTCAGCGTGTGTTGTGTTGCGGCGGTGGATCGGAAACGGGATATTAGGAGAGGCTGCGCGTTGCATCTTAACATCCATGGAGGAGGCGGTGTGAGCTAATGGGGGGGTTCCGCTGTTCCTCTGCGTCTGGTGAAGCTGGCGGTGGTCGTCGGTGTGGAGCAGCTGCTGGGGCACCTGCAGCAGGTTCTGGAAACCCACGAGGTCAACTGGCAGCTGGTCCTGTGCTTCCTGTCCACCCTGCTGGTGTACAACCCTGCTGCCCAGGCCAGCCTCCGAGGTACCGTTGCCACTGGATTCACTCGCTGCGGGCGTTTTATGCTGAGAGTAGATTGTTGCCATGACGCCAGAGAGCGGTTTTCACTCAAATGTGTCGCCCAGTATAACGCCATTCACCCCTGCCCCCCGCCAGAGCTGCTGTCCAGGCTGCTGACGTCCGCCTTCGAGAGCTACGACCTGGAGAACATGATAACCGCCTTCCTGCTGGCTCGCCAGGGGGCGCTGGAGGGGCCGGCCGTCTTCCCGTCCTACAGCGACTGGTTCAAGGTTTCGTATCGGCTTCTCGTATCAGCTTGGCCGCGGTTTGTTGGCGGGCGGAAGAATGCAGAGTGTCCCACAAACTTATCCTTCTCAGTCAAGGCTGCTCTGCATGAATAATTAAACTCCAGCACCATGAAATTTTCTAAAAAAAAATGACAGAAAGTTTGCCCATTTATCACCAATGTAATATGAGCAGTAGGAATTGCAAAGGTTAATATGGAATAAAAAATTCCATTTTTTAAAATTTCATCGTTTTCAGTGGTAGCTCTATCATACCCTTTTTTTAACTTTATTTTTATTATCATTTTAAATATATATAAAAGAACATAAACAAAGAAAAAAAATAGTCAGTCATTTCCTTATTGAGGTGATTTCTGTTTGATTGACTGTGTAATTTACGTTATCAGATTATATAGTTTAGATGTATAGTAAATATAGTATAGATGTCTATATTTCTGACACGATACCATAGAGTATAATACAACTGGCCTGCAATCAGTTCTCCCTTCAGGAGGAGTTTTATGTTGGATTGTGATTGAATGTGTGTGAGAGAGGGGTTGACATGTTTGAATGATTGTTATTGGGGCTGTAGTTTGTGACGCTGTTGTTGGACTGTACTGGGTTACACTGGGAGGGGTCCCTAATATTCTGGTCACCCTACCCATATGCATCAGGTTGACAAAGTATTCGGGACGCAGGGATTATGTCCTGCTCTGCATCTGAGCTTTGTCCACCGCTGCTCCTGCAGGCCTCTTTCGGCGGCGGCAGCAGCCCCCATGTGACCAGTAAGAAGTCTCTGGTTTTCCTGCTGAAGTTCCTGTCTGACCTGGTGCCATTTGAACCGCCACAATACCTGAAGGTGACCCTCTCTGTGCATCCTCCTCCTCAAGCACAACTTAAATGCCTCAACGGCTGATGGAAACAAGACACAGACGGAATTCGCATGACGCGACGGTTGCGTAACTTGACAAGTGGTGAATTCATACACGTCAGTAATTGAGACCATTTTCTTAAAAAATCAGGCCGTCTGCTGCTGGAATCTGGCTCCAAAACAGCAGCGGACACGGTGAGCGCTACATAACATATCTGATCCACATCCCATTTTTAATGCCACGGCGTCATTCTCCACCCTGCAGGTTCACATCCACCACCCCCCATACGTGCCCGTGAAGCACCGCAGCCTCCTGATGGAGTACGTCTCCCTCGCCAAGACCAGGCTGGCGGACCTCAAGGTAGCGCCGAGTAAAAATCGAGTGCTGGCGCATTCAGGGACGCGTGTGAGCGCCGCTGGATCGGTGCCACAGTGCAGTTATGAGCGTATGCCAGTGTGCCTTCACTTGAGCTTAAGTAACACCCAAACTAATTGTGTGTGTGTGTGTGTAGGAGTCTGTGGAGGAGATGGGTCGAGGAGATGGGTCTGTATGAGGACGTGTCCGGCGCAGGTGGAGCGGCGGCGCAGGTAACAGTGACACCTGGTGGTTGCGCAGCGGCAGCTGTTGTCGTAGTGTCCGGGGCCTCGCCATGCTGGCGATGAGGGCGCGCTTGATTCGTAGTTTTTGCTCCGGAAGGCTCCTAAAACCCCCGAAGTGTCTCTGAAGCCGCCATAAAAAGTTATTCACGTTCTCTTAAATGTAGAGCAGCTTTTGATTGATTGATTGAAATCTTTATTTCAAACATGAGCCAGCATTGAAAACAAAAAAAAAACAAAAAAAAAATCAATCTATCATAAATAATGTAAATAAGAAAACAAAAAGCCAAAAAAAGTGAATAAAAATGCATCTGTCATCACTAACTTGCTCGAAAAGGAGTAGAAAGAAGTAAAAACGTATTAAATCCTACCCTTAATCTCTATATATATACAAACACAAACATAACACCCACACACACATATACTGTATATTTATGTATATTTATATATATGTATATATGTATGTGTGTGTGTGTGTGTGTATATATATATATATATATATATATATATATATATATATATATATATATATATATATATATATACATACATTCATCAACACATACACAACATTTTCTATACAAAATTTACACGAAAATCAAGAAAGTAGTATATCAACTTCCAACTTCAACTATATCACAGCGTCC
>CAAKHG010031529.1:0-10035 GCA_901007715.1 Dactylopterus volitans | reverse complement strand
ATAATAATAATAATAATAATAATAATAATAATAACCATTGATATTTGTGTTTTCGGTCTGTTGTGCTGATTGGTGACCATCCATCCATCTGACATGATCTTTGGTGAGGGGAGCAGGGATGGACACCTGAAGCCTTCAGCTTCCTGTCAACATTTAGACTCGGCTGTTTTAGTGTTGTTTTTTTGTTGTTGTTTTTTTTAGGAATTATCTACATGGCGTCATTGAAATTTTTTTTAAATTAAATAGGTGCGTGTTGTTAAATCGGACGAATCCCCATAAATAGAAAAAGTTAGCTCCATCTTCCCATTTGTTTCCAGCTCCGCACTAGAGCCTGTGTGCAAATGCGCGTTTTTTCTGACTTCTCCCAAAAAAAAAAAGTTCGATCCGAGTTTGTCCGCGACACTCTGAAACCCGCAGACGCAGGCTTCGAGTTCGACATATGCTACACCTCGGTGCTGAAGAGGGCCACCAGGACCCTGTGGCTGGTCCTGGACATGATCGACCAGATGTGGGTGCCGGTGCATCGGACCTGGCGGCTCAACGAGCGCCACTACGGGGGCCTGACGGGGCTTAACAAGGCGGAGACGGCCGCCAAGCACGGCGAGGCCCAGGTTAAGGTCTGGAGGCGCTCCTTCGACATCCCGCCTCCCGTCATGGGCCCAGACCACGACTACTACGCTATCATCAGCAAGGTAAGATAAGGGTATCTGCGGCGCGTGCTCTCGACCAAGAGGCCGTGTCGGCCCCGCGGGTCAAGGAGGGCTTGAGTACATATTGACCGACTTGGCCAACCGACTCCCAAACAGGCGGAACAAAGAGGAGGCGCGACTCCGGCTGATCTCTGCAGCCCCGACTGTGGATGGGTGAAACCATCTAGAACATCTAGAATGTAGTATATCTCCCGGGTCGAGTTAATATGTGATAGACGAGGGAAGGAGTTCAAGTTCAAAGTTCAAGTTCGGCGCAAACAGTTAGTTGTCTGCGCGCCTAGTTGAGATCTAGTAAGTCTGACACGCTGACCCCCCCTTTCCCCCGTCCACCTCGCAGGATCGCCGCTATGCGGACCTGACCAAGGACCAGCTTCCCTCCTGCGAGAGCCTCAAGGACACCATCGCACGCGCGCTGCCCTTCTGGAACCAGGAGATCGCCCCGAAGATCAAACAGGGAAAGAGGGTGCTCATCGCCGCCCACGGCAACAGCCTGAGAGGCATCGTTAAGCACCTGGAGGGTGGGTTGCACTGTTAAGGCCTTGCCCCGTCTTAGTTGGAGTTGCGAGTCTTTCATCATCATCACAGATGTCGTTAGTATATATTTTGATGTGAAAATCAGCAGTATTTTGTATTTGCAAGTCTTTGCTCTGTCTCCATTCTATGTCCTTTATTTTTAATCTAAGTGTTGCTCCCTTGAGAAACAAACATGCCCCCTGAAGAAATTCTTGTAATCGCAAAATACAATTTATAGCTGCCATTCATGGCAAATGCCGTCAGTTGCTAAGGATCCTGATGTAAAAAAAAAAACATCCTGCAAATTTGCTTGCGTACGTCCGTAGGAATGTCGGACGAGGCCATCATGGAGCTGAACCTGCCGACGGGCATCCCCATCCTCTACGAGCTGGACAAGAACCTGAAGCCCGTGAAGCCGATGCAGTTCCTGGGAGACGAGGAGACGGTTCGCAAGGCCATGGAGGCCGTGGCTGCTCAGGGGAAAGCCAAGAAGTAAATGCGATGGAAATGTCGTCCTCAGGCCCCAGATTTTCACCCGTCCTGTAACTCTACTTGTGCCGCCATAGATGACGAGGGTGCTGTAGTTAGCTGTCCGAGGAAACTTGGGTATACTTGCACGGTGCAGAGAGAGTGCAGCGAATACAGCGGCTGACGGGGATTTATTAGCTTCCAGGAGAGGGGTGATTCTCCAGAGATGGACCTTTTTTTTTTTTTTTTTTACAGCAGTCTTAGTCGGAAAAAACAGATGTTACTAATCACATTAAGTGAGTCTTAATCTCCATTAATGCCTTTAGAAACGCCTGCGTCTCCCGAGCAGGTCACGTCAAAATGGCTGCTGCGTCTGTTGTAAAAGAAAAGCCCACTAAAACCTTCTAAGACAGTATCATAGAGCTAAAATGGAGAGTATTAAGGCAGTTTTTAATCTGTGATCTTGGATATTTAAATAACAGCCCTTTTTTAAGAAAAAAAAATCAACAGCGTGTGTGTGCAATCTACTCGCCGCATCGCAGAACACACTTGTTTAAAAAAGCATAAGGAATAGAATGAAAAGTATTTATTGGGTAATTATGAGACAGAGTTATTTAAGTGTTGTAATTTGTATTAAAAATACTTGATGAAATAATATTACTTACTGTCAGTGGCCATTTTTTTTGAGTAATAGCAGTCTCTTTTTTGTGTGTGTTGCCTGTCTTTGAATGATCACTAGTCTGGTAAATGTTGTCGTCTGTGCTGTGTCTGAAAGTTTGTGTTTTTCTTCTTGTGTCGTCTCAAAGTTTTTCTCCAGTTTGAATGGTGATCTGTGTTCATTGTGCTGAATAATTGCCAAACCCATGGTTTTTGATTGCGGTCCCCATTTTCAAAGCATCGTCATGACGAATAATTAAGCTTGATTTAACAAGCATCTTTGTAGTAGTGGCGGCTCCAGGAAAGCTCATGATTTGTTCAGAATATCTCATTATTTCTTAAAGTATTGCCATAAGGACTTTTGTTCAATGTAATTCTCTAAAAGCTGATTAAACATTCTCTGAAAACCTCTATTAAATCAATTATGCCCAAATCTAATTTGCGTGTCTTGCGTGTCTTGCTTGCCTTGCGGCGATGAGCCTTATTTTCTTTAAAGCTTATTCAATTGTGCTTTATTTATTTAGTAAGTCAATAGCACTTATTTGTAAGTGAGACTTACAAATATCAACAGAATGATTTTTTTTTTAATGCCCTAAAGTGGGAAATGGTCGGATTTTTAGTGGATGATGATCGCTCTCTCACTAACAAGTGGGAAGCAAAATAAACTTCCAGCTGGTTGATTCTTCAGGGGGAAAAAAAAAAAACATTTAATAAAAAAAACAATCCGCCTTTTAAATATCCAAATGTGACGATGAAAAAAAATGAAAACTAGGTTAAAAAAAAAATACTTTCATTTCTGGGGAAATCCTCAGCGCGTGACGAGTATCCACAACATACCTTTGAACCATAGCCCGTATATGCTGGGACTCCAAGTTCCAGAATGCAACTCGGCTACAGGAGGTTTATGCGGCTGCTGGCGGGAGAAGCTCCGAGCTTTCGGTTGTTTTGCGCCGTCCGTGGCAGAGTGTGGCCCGTCTAATCTTCAAAATGAGAAAGGGGGCCGAAAATCAAGGAGACACTCGGTAAGACGGCGAGATTTCAATTTTTCGCCTCGTTGCCGTTATTCGCGGAACGACGCGGCGCACTTCCGGAAACAGCAGCGTGCTAATGCACCCAATTAATGCTACATGTAGCTTAACGCCGTGCTTTGCAAAGACGGCGAGCGCAGCGGCCCGGCCACGACGAGTAACTAACTACTACGAGTAACTAACGCGACTCGATAAAGATGCGATGTGTCAATAACATCACCGTGTAAAAAAAACAACAAAAAAACAGTGCAGGGCAGTGTCTCGCGCCGCTGATAGCTTCCTTGCTAGCGTTAGCCGTGTGTGTTTTTGTTTTTTGTTTTTAACTCTACATGCTAGCATGGGTGCAGCTAATAGCCCGCGGTGTCTTTCGCCAACGTTACTTTCCGTCGTGTTATGTCATATCATGAAGCGACGCCGCCCATTGTGGAAAGACGGGCTCCGGATATTCAAAAACACGCCGCGACGGGATTCGCACGGCCGTTTAACGTAGCGCGCTGTGATTGGCGACCGGGGCCGGTTGTTGTGCTCTTCCCAGCCGCGGTGGGAGCAGCGGCGGCGGCGGCGGGGAGGGGGGGGGACCTCGCTCGGCTCTGCGAAACCGCACTTCCCCCCCGCGCGTCTCTTATTTTGAAAACTTTCGGCGCTGGCATGGAAAGATCACAGCTGTCTGTCTCTCCTGCAGGACACTCACAGAATACTTCTCCCCCAGGAGTAAAGGTTGGTATCCGATCTTGCATCGGGTGTTTGGGGGGGGGGGGATAGTATTTTAGATTGCAGGTAGAATAGTTTGCATTTTATTTCCCCTTGTGCGTTTAAACACACTGCTGTTTGTGCAACTGGGATAACTTAGTGTTTATGTCGGCTACTTCTATCTACAACCCAAAAACCCGAATGCAGTCTTATTCCGAATTCTTGCAGTGAATCGTTTTAATATTATCACTAATCATGTCTTAATGCTAAGGGTTGTAAAGGTTTGGAGTGTTTGGAGGCTGTGCTTAATACTGCTGCCAAACGAGCATGTTCACTCACTTTAAGTTCATTCCTCATACAAAGTATGAAGATGTAATCAGTGACAACTCAATTTTACATGTCCTTCCAGCCGATACAGTTTGTTCTCTAGGCTGTGGCGATAATATTAGTGCTGATTTCACTGATGTGAAAATGCAAATATACTCAGTGCAGATTTCTTAAAACAGTTATTTGAAGAACTTTTGAATAATCGTAAACTTGCTGAATAAAGTAATGTCTACCAAACATTGTCTACAAATTCTAGACAGGAGAACTGGCGGGTGGGGAAAAATGGCAAAACAAACTTGAAATGGATGGATGGCGGGATTATCAGCGTTCCTAAGGAGTTACAGCACAGCCACATAAATAATGTGTTTCTTTTCAAAGAGTGTAACAAATAGATCCTCCTTGTGCCAGGCGTCGCGACAAAAGAAATATGTGACCCGGCCGATAGATGAGCCGCAGCGAGAGGCAACATAGTCTCCTCCTGCCTGATAAATAGCATTACCAACAAACCCGTCTGGACTGGTGCATGTGAGGGATTAACATGTTTTAAGAGACTTTGCACTGTAATGTGTAAACATTGTTCTTTTTTTTCTTCTTCTTCTTCTTCCTGTGTTTTAGTGAAACACCTCATACTCGAGAAGAGCTCCCGACCTCGTTTAACATCCTCTCTGGCTGAGACTCCAATGAAACCCTCTCAGGTCACGAACCGGCTTTCACACCCACCACCCAGGAGAATGTTGCCACTTAAAAGCCCTGAGCTGTTCAGTAGAGACAGACATGGTCCGCCGCAGCAGCCTCCTCATTTATCGGGGCCTCCATGCAGCCCAGTGAGTTACCATATGCCAGTGAATAGGTGCCTGTCAGCGCCCCAAGACAGACTGGGCACAAAATCCGACTATAGCCCCGCTGCAGTTGGTACCTCAGATAACAAGCCACAACCCAGACCTCCTAGCATCTCTCACCCTGCACTCCCTCATGCAAGGAAGGATCTAAGCAAATCCTCATCCTCATCCTCCCACACCGGGAATGATCAAGCCACCAAATCCATGGCCACATCTAACTCAGGAAGAAACCATGCAGCAGCGCAAAGACAAGAGTCAACCAAGGTATTCTTTTCTCCACCATACTAGCCAATCTGCATCGGTTAACTGTTTTACGATCTGTGTTATTGTGGTAATGTGATGCTGAATTGTTGTGGCTATTAACATTTACCGTATTGGACTCAATCCAGTGATGAGCGAGGTTCTTCACATGCTGCCCAGCTCCACTGGCTGCCTGTGACCAATCAGATTTGAGCAGATTGTCTCTTCATTATGACCCAAGACCATTCTCAAGCTGGGTTTAATCGCGCACCGCCTGGGGGAGCGCACTGTTCACGCGATGAAAGCTGTTTTCCTCAGGCTTAGTCGTAGGATGTCCAAGACATTGATGCACATTGCACCCTTAATGGTACCGACTCGCTTTCTTTCTTTTCAGGACAAACGGCTCAAACAAAGTCTCACCAGTGAAAAAGGTAACATTGTTTATGTAAATGACCATACTATTTGACAGATAATACGGCTTTCGAATGGATACAATTTCTATATATATCACAATTGACAAGTTGACTCTTATTTAGTAATCCTGATCTTTATATAAAGATAAAAACTGTATGTTAATACAGGAAAATATTAATTTTGTGTGCCTCCCAGCAGCGAACTCGAATTACTCGTGGCAGAAGAGGTGCAGGGAGCCTGAGGAACTTGACGACAACCCCAAGAAAATGTGTCTTCAGCGCACAAACTCTGTCAAAGCACAAACCCCTAAGCCAGCCGTCGGCAGTCCACTGAGCACATCCCTGGTGCCTCCGCTGTCACTGGAACATTCCCCAGTTTTGGGGCTGCCACCCAAAACCACAGATGACCCGCCGTGCTCCGAACCTGCGTGTGGTCAGTCTACTTGTTTGACTTCTAAACCCATCCAGCCATCCAAACCCTGCATGCAGGGACAACCGCCGACAGGGGCGAAGCAGGCTTTTATTAATTCCAGTCAGAATCATATTTTAAAATTGACCGAGTCGAGATGGCCTCCAGTGCAAGTCGAGGACAGTTCGACGAAAAGAAGCGAGGAAAACGGTAAAAAGGATAAATCCAGCTCTGCGTTACCCCCCGAGCTTCCCCAGAGGCACACTGGCCACTCACCTAATGTTCACTCAGGCACTCACCCCGGTCATACTCCACACAGCGACCCGGACTTGCCTGTCAAGACCCCTGGCAGGGTTAAGCAGGTGGAGGAGACCAGAAAGTCGGACTGTAGTACTCACAAACCCGCCTCAAAATCAAATACAGGTGCTCCGAGAAGCAGTGTGGAGCGGAACAAAGTATCCCGCCTCCGAAGACCTGTCGTGGTACTCGACGACATAGATCAGCTGTTCACCCCGGATCCCAAGACCTATGTCATCTGCCAAAAGACTGCAAAGGCCAAGTTTGAGAAGGTGACAGTCAAATCGCCCACCTCAGGGAAAAATTGTTCATCCGCCACCATTGCCAGCGCCATCGCCCTGGGATCCTCGTGTGTTAAAGTTCAGAACTCCACAGAAACTGGTTCTCCGTGTGTAGAGAATAATACAGAAACCCCGAGTTGCTCAGCAGGTCAGCCACAAACCTCGCCAACTGTGCCCCCAGATCGAGTAAAAACTGAATGCGTAACAGGCCCTTGTTCGAAAGACGGTCAACCCAAAAGCAGTTCTATCGCTTCTTCATGCAGGCAGTCCAAGGATGATTTAGTTAAACCTAACGAGAAAGACAAATCATGCGCCAGCGTGAGACCATTACCTTCAAAGACCATTGCCTCAAAACAAAGTTCTACACCCAACCGCGTTCCCTCTTCGCCCCGTCAAAGGCAGACGAGCGATGATAAGCAGTCAAATGAAGTGGATCCTCTTGATGTGGAACTTGACCTCGACCTCGGCCTGAGCTTTGCGATAGATTTGGATCTAACCCAGAGCTCCCACAGCAGTGAGGACGAGGAGCTGATCTCCTTGCAGGAGATGATGGACCGCGTTACCAAGCTTCCCAGCACGCCGGCGAAAGGAACCTTCCCGGAGCCCGGCACGCCGGGACACCACAGCTGCCAATTAAAGGCTGTAAGTTTTTGTCTTAACTCTAGGGGAGCGGTTGAAGGTCCAGGACTTGTATGATATTCAGTTTATTGAGCAGTTGAAGCTGTTAAATTCGGCTTAATCTGTTATATGCAATTTTCCTGTTGTCTGTTCCACAGCAGCCAATTACCACGAGGACGGGCAACTACAGGAACAATCTTGATCAGATGCTGAAGGAGATTAATACCCAAAAAAAGTACGTACTTATTGAAAGGTGTCACTCGCACAGCGTTTGCGATTCGGCAGCAGCCGCGCTAACCTTCTTAACGCGCTTGTTTGTCCGCCAGATCTAAAGACACAGAGGTCCAACTTTTAATGGCATGCGAAGAGAAGCAGTTGAGAATAGCTGAATATGAGGAGGCTGAGGCGGAGGAGCAGCAGCAGGAGGAGCAGGAGGAGGAGGAGACGGACGACATCCCCTCCGACCACCAGTGAGGCCTGCGGGAGAAACGCCGACTTGTACGGTGTCTTGTTACTGGAGCACAGAGCAGAGCTTGACTGCAACGTGCGTGTTGTGTTTCTTTCCTCAGGAAATTCCTGCAGCGCTACTCATTGATATCCAGTGCAATCAGGGAGGTGCCACCAGGGGAAGTGGTGTTCAACCTGGAGAATTTTGGCCGCATCTTCAGTCAGGATACTCTGCAGCTCAGGCATCTCAGGGTGCAGCCACAGGGCACAGCACAGAAAGCACTTCTTTGGTGAGCTCTCTTTATGTGCAGTATGTACGGAAACTTTATAGTACGTTTTTAAAAACCTTCAAGGCGACGCATCCCGACAGCTTCAGACTCGATCGCCGTTAAGCGTGACATTGGAGCGCCTCCTCTGGAGGCTTGATTCTGAAACATTTTCGTGACCCCCGTGATTGACTGTCAGAGCACATTTACACTCCCAGTGGGATGCAGACTTTTGATTTTTCAATGACACGGTTGTCCTTGCTTTAGGCCACGTGTCTGCGCAGATCTCCGTTCACCCAGATCATGGTAGTACAAGGCGCCTGAGGCAACTGAACTCCTTTTAGTTTGCCTGACCCCACATGGGCTCCTTGTAGGTTGTTTGACCTCAGCGTGACTTCATATTCCTTTAGGCTGTCTTTAGCAAAAACGAGGGCAGGGTGAAATGGATGAAAAACTTTTAAGGTGAGAGAGTTTATTGTGTTGATAATGAAAATTGTTCTTTTTTTTCATTTCTAATTATCTGTTTATAATAAAGGAGACACGATTTCATATAAACAATTTAAATATACTTACTACAATTTGCATATCAAAGCTCGGTGATTTTAACTCTAATCATTACCAGAACATTTACACAAAGAAAAATGAACAATAATGCAATATAACAAAGTAATTGTACTGCAGCTTAGTTATTTGCTTAGAATTTTTTGAGCCTGGAAGAGGGCAAACAAACGTATCGGGTTGTGCAACCAAAATTTGCATATTCATTATTTACTTTTGTGGCGGTTCGGCTTTATTGCATAAAATTGAATATTCCCTCAGTCCTGCTGTATCTATTTCTCATCCCTGTTGACGCAGTCTGGCTCGGTTCAGTGTGTCACGCGTTGGAGCAGTGAACCCTCGACCTGCTCCGCGTTTCCACCGCTGACTGTACTCTCACTGTGCACAGTGGCTAAGGTCGGCTGTGTCAGCCACACACTTGCGTGACTCCGTATCTAACACAGCACGGTGTAGCCCACAATTAAATCCAGAGAGGAGCAAAATGATAAAACAAAAGGCCACATTGGAGGACTTACGATTGTGCTTTGACGTTTGTAACAGGAATAAGGAAAAAAAAAAACAACCTTTACACTTGAATGTTAACTAGTTGTGAGGTGCAATTATAGCTATATTCAACATTTTAAAAGACCTTTTGTAAACTCCAGTACTTTCAATGTCTTGAACATATTTTTATTTCAAGAAAATTCCAGAACAGAGGGAATCCTGACCGCAGAAAAGGGAAAACGAAACTTCTTTGAGCCCCACCAGCTGGTCAGTTGAGGGCTGGAGACACCGCTTGCTTGTACCGGGGCTGTTGATGCTAACGTCGGCGCTGGCGTCCGTGCTCGCTACGGCGTGCTCTGCGTGGAGGGGATACCGCAGGCTTGAAGTGCTTCGGTGATAAGAAAAGTCTTTGTTGCATGCACGACATGCACACGACCACGCTCTTATCCAGGCTTCCACTGGGACACTTTCTGAAAATAAACTTTGCGTCCAAAGGGGGAAGCAACGACATTTCAACACGGTGCACTTGTCTTGCTCGATGGTCAATTTCTCTCATTCTTCTCTCTCCACCTGTGTTGCCCTTCCATCAGGTCGAGCCCCACTCAGCTCAGGCTGCACTTGAACATTGGATTGTTCCAGCAAGCTTACGACTGTCACTCGCCCTGCCCAACTCAGGTTACCCGCTTCCTGTTCAAGGTAGGCCCCAAACACCCGCGGCGTGTGTGTTGCGGTCGCTCATGTACCGGCGCTGCTGCTGCTGCTGCTGCTGCTGCAGTAAACTTGTTTTGATG
>CAAKHG010031528.1:0-11584 GCA_901007715.1 Dactylopterus volitans | reverse complement strand
AGGGGGGGCGGGGTCAATGGCCAGAGACCCCCTCACACACACACACACACACTGGACACCAGCCGGCTTGTTAGACGCCTCACCCAGCAGAGATCCTCCTGGTGACACTACCCATCATCTCCGGACGCCCGCCCGCCCGCCGCGTCTCTTTCCAGGACTGACGCTGGTGTGTCTGTGTGTGTGTGTGTGTGTGTGTGTGTGCAGAGTGTTAAAGTGTGTGTGTGTGTGTTCGAACACCCCAGCGAGGACGAGGCCTCTGCTTCACGCCGCTGCTCTGGACTGTCTTGATTTTTTTCACACGGGAGGAGCCCTCTCGGCATTGTTCCCGCCTCTCGTCTCGCCTGCCGGCACCTCAACAGCAGAAGTGGCTGCCTGGATTTTTCCCGCGGCGGAGCGCCGGAGCAGAGCGCTTACCACCGGATTCGCTGTAGCGGCGGGTGGGTAGGGGGGCGGGGGTATGATAAACGGCGGCGAGGGGAGGACGGTATGTTCTGCAGTATCAGACAGGCATCTCTTGTTTTTGTTTGGGATTTTTTTTTTGGTCTCATGCACATATTTCACAGTAGCTGGCGGTAGCGGCGGCGGTAGCGGCGGCAGCGGCAGCGGCAGCAGCACGGGTGCATCCCGCGTGCACCGGTGGTGATGGTCTACCTGCAGGCTCTCTGAGAAGAGCAGGCTGACTCTGTCGGTAACTGGGAGGACTTTGGGGCAATGGTGACGACGGCACTCGCCTGAAGCCGCCGCCGCCCCCCCCCCACCCCTCTTCCCGCCCCCCTTCCGCCCCCCCTCCAGTCCAAACATGAACTCTTCCTCCGATGCGAACCAAAGCGGCTCTCCCCCGTTCTGCCTGCTGGGCGCCGTGGGTTACTCCCACAGCCTGGATACCTGCGTGCTGGAGGTGGTGGTCATCCTCTTCCTCACCGTGCTCATCATCGCCGGGAACCTGGTGGTGATTTTCGTCTTCCACTGCGCCCCGCTGCTGCACCACCACACCACCAGCCACTTCATCCAGACCATGGCCTACGCCGACCTGCTGGTGGGCGTCAGCTGCCTGGTGCCTTCGCTGTCCCTCCTCCACTACCTCCGCGGCCTGAGCGAGGAGCTCACCTGCAAGGTGTTCGGTTACATGGTGTCCGTGCTCAAGAGCGTCTCCATGGCGTCGCTGGCCTGCATCAGCGTCGACCGCTACATCGCCATCACCCGCCCGCTGTCGTACGCCACGCTGGTGACGCCGTGCCGGCTGAGGGTGTGCATCGTCCTCATCTGGGTCTACTCCGCTCTCATCTTCCTGCCGTCCTTCTTCAGCTGGGGCAAGCCGGGTTACCATGGGGACATATTCCAGTGGTGCGCCGACTCGTGGAAGACCAACCCGGGCTTCAGCACTTTCATCCTGGCGCTTCTCTACGCGCCGGCGGCGCTCACGGTCTGCTTCACCTACGGGAGTATATTCCGGATCTGCCGGCAGCACACGCGGGAGATCAACCAGCGCCACGCCCGCTTCAGCTCGCAGATGGAGGGCGACAAAGGCGAGCGGGGCGAGCGCTGCGACGGTTGCCCGGACAAGCGCTACGCCATGGTGCTGTTCCGCATCACCAGCGTCTTCTACGTGCTGTGGATGCCGTACATCCTCTACTTCCTCCTGGAGAGCGCCGGGCTCTACCACCACCCGGTGGCGTCGTTCCTCACGACGTGGTTGGCCATTAGCAACAGCTTCTGTAACTGCCTCATCTACAGCCTGTCCAACAGCGTCTTCCGGAAGGGCCTCTGTCGCCTCTTCAGTCCGTTGTTTCCTTCCTGCCTCGGCTGCACGGACGCCAAAAAGGCCCCGGCGCCCGTCAGCACACGACCAGACTCGCGGTGCCAAATATGATGGCCTTGGATTCCCGCTACACTTTGAAGGCATTGCATCACACAGGTTTTTTTCGGTCCGGCAGCGTACATGTTGAGCACCGCCCCGGTGGATTGATCACGGAGCGGCGCCCCGCCAGCCGCCGGAGCCTGAATTTGCAGATATCGGATGTTCCGTCTGGGCCTTTTTGGATTGTTCCTCATGGTTGCAAAGAAGTTTGGTCTCGAGGACGAAAGTGGACAAGCGAGTCTCAGAAACGCTCCAGCCTGCAATGACTGAAGAACTCCCAGATGCAAAAAAAAAAAAAAAAAAAAAAGCAAGCACAGCACGACTTGTGTTGTGCTTCCGCTGAAATGCAAAAAAAAACAAAACAAAAACCCCAACAGAATAGAAAATTCATAATATTTTCAAGCCTGACGGAAAACACAACCAACGTCTTTCAGGGTTGAATCAGGTGATGCAAGAAAAAAGACACAAAAAAAAAAAAAGGTTGAAACACTTGAAACAGGGAACAAATCGTCGGAGGTGTGTGTGAGCTCACGCTGGAGCTGACGAGACCGAGGTTCCGTTGTGTGTTTTGTCCCGCGTATGTTTACACGTATGGTCCAAGAACTCGCTTTCACTTTCTGAGGAGAACTTCCGGGTGCACAAGGAAGTTCTCCTGCCGCCAGGCTGGCGAGAATCCCTCATCAAAGAGACAATTGTATTTATTGGGAGAGGTCTTGACAGCCCTCCCGTTGCGTTTCCTGCTCAGGGTTATCAGCGGTTCTTCCTTCAGCCTCGGGGCCCGTTTTTTTTTTGCCTTTGATCTCGCTAATTCACGAACGCTAATCACCTCCTGACTGGTCCCGGCGCTCTTAACGACCCACGTGCCGAGGCTGACGCCGCTGCCATCCGTCGCCCCGCCGCTCGCGTGTCCCTCGTTAGCTTGCCGGCGGCCTCTCCGGACCAGGACGGGGAGCCATGGACCCAGCCATGGATCCGCCGGGCCAAAAAAAAATCAGTGTGGGAAAAGTCTGCGCTCGTCTCGGAGAGCTCGCGGCTCTCCGCGACCTTCATGTAAATACACTTGAGTTTATTTAAACAGCAGCTAACCGGCGGCCTCCGGGGGGACTGTGGGCCGACCCGCAGGTCCACCGGTGAGCTTGTGTCGGCTTTTTAAGATTAACTTATTCGTCACAGCCGAGAAGTCGGGGGACGTCTGCACTTACGACAAAGTATTTTTATACCCAGAAAGTCAGATTTAAAGTCACAATGAAATTACATTTCTGAGAGCGTCTGGCCTCTGAACTTAACATAATTGTGGTTGATGAAGAAGAAGAAGAAGAAGAAGAAACATGGAGGGAGATTAACCAGACGCGAGGGCTGTCTGGAGTAACGTGACGTGTCTGCGCTAAACGACCAAAAGTATACGGACGCACCCAGTCTGATGGTGTTGTGCACTTTCCTGTCCGAGGCGGTTTTCGTAGTTTGGCTGAGACTGAAAATGGATCATAATCGTTCATCTGAATTCACATGTGCAACTTTATCGTCAGCTTTGCTTGTTTATGTCTGACTGGGCTCATCTTTGACATTTATGCAGGGTTATTTTTTGCGGCGCTTTCAACAGCAAGGCAATTCAAAGCGCTTTAGGCCAGGAACAAGTCGTATCAAAGGAAATACACACACACACACACACACACACACACACGCACACGAAACGACACGTTTAAGTAGAATTCATGAATGACATAAAACAAATAAGAACGCCGTTTTCTGACACTTTACAGACAAAAGAAGAAATTTCATCAGCGTTTCAGACTCAAGTATTCCGCACGTGTCGCGCTGACGTGGCGAAACACAGTAAGAATATGAATTGTTGGCCTCTTTGCTGCCGGCTAAACAAACGGCAACGGCAAGAAAAACGTAAACGTGTGTAGAAACAAATCAGTGCACACGTGCGATAATCAGATACATATATCTATTTATATAGATATTTATATTATATATATTTGTGTTTTTTATATGTTTTTTTAGGCATATTTAATAGTGAACCTTCTCACTGAAACACAGTTAGCCTTTTGGCTAACAGGCAGATGCTAATGACAGAAACGGCAGAGCTAGCCCTCGCTAAAGCTAAATTTACTCTCATGGCTATTTAATGATATACTGTTTCTCTGCATGACGGAGAAAACAAAAAGAGTTCTATTCAACTGCAGAACTGACTGAAAAACTTGCAGAAAAAAACTGCAGACAGTTTTGAAGCTTTATCAACTCGGCTTTTAAGCTAACTGCTAGCGGCTGTCATTTCTCCCTTCCCCTCGTCCGAAGACGTAGTCCAGTAATCCAGCCTGTGATGCCGTCAGACATCTTTCTTGAAAATCTCTGCAAATCGACAAAAATCGGAGTTTGAGAAAGTTTCACAGGTTCACAAGAGAATCGATTAAAAAAAATAAACCTGCGCGATCACAGGGAAACGGCCAGAGCGTCAGAACCTCACCTCAGCCTCAGTTGTTCTCTCGCAGCTGCAGAGATGATATTGATAACATAATACTTTTATTTATATCGCACTTTTCAAAATTAGCTAAAAAGCACTTTACATAAAACGAATACAATATTCTGACCATAAAAGCACGTCTGAAGTAACGGGTTGTTAGCTGGTTCCACGACTGAAGGGCCCCTACAGAAAGGGCCTCGATCTGACCGTGGAAGGACCAGGAGTGACCTCCCAGGGGGACCTCAGGCTGCGTTCAGGGTGGTGGGACATGGGGCGGTCTGGAGCTGGAAACCTCCACCGTCCTTGTCACTTAAATTTGAAACTCAACTCTAGTTTGCGCTTGCAGACGTGACCGGTGGTAGTTTTATTTCATTGTGACTTTAAAAGTTGTAATGATGCGTTCAGGAACCACCTCCCCCCCCGTTCACCCTTCCCCCAGGCACCATTCTGACACGCCAATATGCATTTTCACTCAAGGGGTTTTCCAGGTCATAGGTCAGACCGGAGGGCCATTTATGTTCCCTGTTTCCTGACCCGCTGCCTTCAGTGTGCTCCGTTAAAACGTCCGCCGGCTGACGCGTCTCCACCTGCAGGACTCCTGCTGCCTCAGTCTGGATCCCGAGGCGTCGCCGGGGAGGATTTACGCGCAGGCGGTCGCGTCGCCGTCCGTAAACGGAGAAACGCAAAATCTGCAAAAAAAAACAACAAAAACGAGCGAGCGGGAGAAGAAGAACAAGTGTTACTGTAACGCGAGCAGCTTCACCCATAACCATGTTTGCAGTCTTATGTCCACAAACCGCGACGGCGTCAATCAACGGCGAGTCTGAATCAAAGGGCTTTAAGTCGATCCGGGTCCAGCTGTTTCCTACTCAAACTGATTACTGTAAATAAGGAGGCTTAACTGTCTGATTAAAGTGGGATGTTCTGTTCTGACACTGTCTATTGAATTGATTTGATGCCAGAAATCCACAAAATTGCGTATTAAATCATTCAACTTCCCCTCAGGCGGCGAAGAAAACCCGATGTTTGGCGGCGCCGATGTTTGGCGGCGCCGATGTTTGGCGGCGCCGATGTTTAGCTCCGCCGACATTTGCCGCGTTTCCATCCACACTTGTCTGAATTTCAAACAAACTTTTGAATTGTCACAAAAGACAGGATCGTGCAGGACGCGCAAAAAAAAATAAGCAAGGCGACGCAAAGTGTAATGAGGTCAGGAGGGGGCGTGGTCGTCTTGACCTGGCCCCTCCCATCAGACCTGACGCCGCGCAACAGATTCCCTTCTGTCGGGAGATATTTAGGCCGATGCTGCATTCAGGCGCAGGACAGGATACCTGATCTCCCGTCACTCGACTGACTCTCCAAAATTTGTTTTAATTGTAAAGAAATAGCTTAGCGTTTGCCTCCGTCGGTAACTTAGGTAGGTTAGCTTTAGCCTCGGTGGCTAATTAATTAAAGGGCCTCTTTTAAAGGTCAGACCAGTCAGATTTCTTAAATGCCTTTGAATAATTATTCCTTGTTTTAGTGCGGACCACTTGGGCGACCCTCCAGGACCCCCAGCGGGTCCGCGGGCCGCGTGTTGAAAACCTTCATCTGATATACCGAAAACGTGTTTGGAAGTTCATTGGCGGGTAACAGATATTTCACCCCTTTGAACGACTCGTCTTTGTTTGCAGCAGCTCTGCCGCTTCACACACACACACACACACACACGCACACACACATGCGCACACACACACACACACACACACACACACACACACAGGACCAAATGAGAGGCTTGTTTCGATGTCACTGCTGGAACACATGCAGACGTGAGCGTGTGCATCGGCTTGTTTATGACGTTGTAACCACTAAAATAAAGGCTTTACTTTGTTTCTATGTTATGAAAAGTGCATCCTGACTGTTTTTTTCGTGGGTCGGGGGTGGGTGGGGGGGTGTGGGGGAGGGGGAGGGCGTTCTGCTGCGCCGAGGACCAACCAGCTCGAAGCCTGCCGGGATTCACGTCAGCTGAGCTGATTAAATCTTGTCGACGCTGAGGTTTTTTGCAGTGAAACTTCCAGACTGTTTGATTTTTTCATCTCCGTTAAAACCTGCAAATAAACTCCGGTAAAAACCTGCTCAGTGTAACGGGACGTGTATTTTAATCTGGTTAAGAAAATCAATACAAGAATCAGAAAACATCAATATATCGTTATATGAATGCATGTAAAGTATAAAGCATCTGCGGCTACACATGATTCGTGGACTTTAACCCGCTAGTAGCGGCTAACATTTTCAGCGAACACACGGAAGGGTGCAACTAGCGTCGACTCCCAGGTCACATGACTGTCGTCGTCATAGGTGTTTACAGGCTCCACCTCCGGGCGGCAGTGACGTAACCATGGCACCCAGGGGGAAAGGCTAATTTCTGCGATGGCTTAGGCACCGACATCCACATGTCATATTGTGGCACCAGTAGCTTAGCGGGAGCCTCTGTGGCTAACTTAGGTAGCTTAACCTCTCCCTTGTGGCTAACTTCGGTAGGTTAGTGTTACTCTCCATAGGTAACTTAGGTAGCTTAGCCTTAGCCTGTATAAGTGATTTAGGTAGCTTAGCCTTGTAGCCTTGTGGGTAATTTAAGTAGTTCAAACGACCACACGTGTCTGTTGCAAACATTACTGAAATTTTACTGACGTCCCAAAAAAGGCACTTGAATGCAGCATCGACTTTGAAAAGAGTCTTGTTGTATTGGGTTTGCGTCATAAACGACTGTTTTACACGTAACAAACTTTCATATCCGGGGGGATGAACGATGGCTCAGAGCAAACATACACTTCACATTTGCGGGCCACAGAGGATTTTCTGGGGCCTGAATCTGGCCCCGGGGCCTTATGTTGCCTGTGTGTGGTCCCGGGTCAGGATATACACTCACCATATATGGGTGCTGGTTTGGGGTTACCCACAGCTGGCAGTAAATCAGGAGGGCACACTTCTCCCGTATGCCTCCCTGTTTTCTGTTGCGTTGTGGTCATGTGGGCGTGGCTCGGGAGGGAGGCTCACCTGTGATTGGCCTGTGCCGACCTCATGTCTCCCTGCCGCCGGATTGGTCTCACATGACCGCGGCTGCCCGAGCGCCAGCGAGCGGTCACATGACGCGAGCGGTCACATGACGCGAGGTCACATGACGCGAGGGGTCACATGACGCGAGGTCATATGATGCGAGGTCACATGACGCGAGCGGTCACATGACGCGAGGTCACATGACGCGAGGTCACATGACGCGAGGTCACATGACGCGAGGTCACATGACGCCACCGCCGGCGTTTGATGCGGCTGATTCGGCTCACATGGAAGTTATTGATCGCCGGGGAGGGAAGAACATGGCTGGGGCGGCGCGGCCGGCTTCCCTCCAGGATTCAGTCCGGAGTCGTCTCACACACACACACACACACACACACACACACACACGCACACACACGCACACACGCACACACACACGCACGCACACACACACGCACACACAAACCCACCGAACGGAAACTCACGGCGGGAAACGCTGGCTTGTTTCCAGCAGCTGTCATGTTGTTATCATTGTAACCGTGGCAACAGCAGCCGTGTCACAGAGTTTACCTCGCACAACCCAACTAGTTTGTTTTTTGCGGCCTAACTGTAACCAGACCAGGATCAGAGTGACCTTATAAAGCGGATTTGGTTCTCAAAGGAGAGATTCAGGAGGGCAACAAACTGGACGACCCTGGACTCAACTCAAAGGATCTGAACTTAACTTAACTTAACTTAACTGATCCGATCTTTACTTAACTCAACACATCTCAACTGACCTTAACTTAACTTAACTTAACTTAACTTAACTTAACTTAACTTGACTTAACTTAACTAACAAAAATGACTTGACTGAGGTGAACTGAAGTGAACTGGACTGGACACTTTTGTTAGCTTGCTGTGGTGCAACGGACCTACTCTCCTCTACATGAACACAAGCTGAGTCATGTCTCTCTCTCACTGTCTCTCTCACTGTCTCTCTCTCTGTCTCTCTCTCTCTGTCTCTCTCTCTGTCTCTCTCTCACTGTCTCTCTCTCTGTCTCCACCAAACCGGTCAACGCAGATGGCTCCGCCCACCTCGAGCCAGGCTCTGTTTAAGATTTCTGCCTGTTAAAGGGGAGTTTTTCCTCGCCGCCGTCTCATGGAGTTGGGTTGATTAAAGAGTCTCTACTTGGAAAGTGTCATTGTGATTTAGCGCTATATGAATAAAACTGACTTCAGTTTTAATCATAGACTCTATATAACCATATACCGTATATAATCATCATATACTGTATATAATCATCATATACGGTATACAATCATCATATACCGTATATAATCATCATATACTGTATACAATCATCATATACCGTATATAATCATCATATACTGTATACAATCATCATATACCGTATATAATCATCATATACTGTATACAATAATCATATACCGTATATAATCACCATATACTGTATACAATCATCATATACTGTATACAATCATCATATACTGTATATAATCACCATATACTGTATATAATCATCATATACTGTATATAATCATCATATACTGTATATAATCGGGTCGATGCGCCCACACGTCCTCCTGTTGTACAAACATCTCCACACCCCTTTTTTTTATAGCATCATGCAAATAATTAAAACCAAACTTATCAGAAAAAACAAACACCTGAACAAACATCAGTGTGATTTAAAAAAAAAAACTACCTGAGGAGACCGGAACCATTTTGAGGACAAAATTCTATGAAGAAGCCCCACCCACTAACGCAGCAGAGGCGGAGCTTATCACCTGTATCGCTTTTGAGGCGCTGCCATGACGTCCACTTTTATTCATCGCAGCGATTGGCCGCGCCGTACCCATCATGCACTGCACAGCCGGACACTCCGCTCATCCTGAGAGCGAAGAACCGCACGAGGACGAAAATGAAATATGTTTAATAAACATTTCATCTGCTCGCGGTTTGTCCGCTGTTGCTTTTTAATCATTTCTCGAGTGTTTGCTGATCTTTATGATTCCTGTATACACAAACCTGACGTGCGCTTCCTCCTGGGCCCGCGTCACGCGGCGCCGCCTGCGAGGCGTTCAGGGTCCCACGGAGCCCCCGGACCTCCGCCGCTTTGATCCCGCCAATCCGAAAACATGTTATGTCAAAGTTTGTTTTTGATTTTCCTGTGGGAAACTCATGACTCGTCAGACTTGGAGCCGAGTCAAGACTCACACAGGGCCCCCGTCCCCGCGGGGGAATGCCTTCTCACAAAGACCAACACAGGACCGGCAGTGCCAAATTTGGACCAGGACTGAGAGCAGGGAGGGCCGGCGGGGGGAGGGGCCAGGAGGGGGTCGGAGGCTGGAGGCGGGTGAGTTGTTATGTGTTTAGCTTGGAAGGGCCCGGCCCGGCCCGGCCCGGCTCGCCTCCACCCACACGCGCAACATCATTTTCCAACGTGAGCTCTGACAAATGTGGCGTTCGCTGGCAGCCGCTTCCCCTCGGAGCGCTCGGGAGCCGCTGCCACGAAGCCGCCGAGCAGCGAACATGAAGTAACCAGTGTTCAAGCAGACCTGCGACGGTCCGACGTCGTAAACACGCAGATCCATAATGAGACCCCGAAGTCTGCTTTGAAGGGAGGCACACACACACACACACACACACACACACACACACACACACACACACACACACACACACACACACACACACACACACACACACACACACACACACGCCAATCAGCCAGCCACATTATATTATATGTATTAGTAGCTGTAGTAGTACTTGTATTTGTAGCAGTGGTAATACTTTAGTAGCAGCAGCAGTTGTAGCAGGAGTAGAGTCCCTAAACTTTGGTCACCCTGATGCATGTGCGTTAGGGTGACCAGAATATTAGGGACCCCTCCCAGTGTGACCCAGTACAGTCCAACAACAGCGTCACAAACTACAGTCCCAATAACAGTCATTCAAACATGTCAACACCTCTCTCACACACATTCAATCACAATCCAACATAAAACTCCTCCTGAAGGGAGAACTGATTGCAGGGCTGTTGTATTATACTCTATGGTGGACACGCGGTGGTCGTAATCTTGTGGCTGATGGGCGTATATATGATTTACATATTTGTTTGCATATTCTAAAGTACAAAGAGGACAGAAACACCTTTGTGCAAAACTACTATAACCAATAAAAATATGACATTTTGTGCTATATTTCCATAATGTTCTTTTTTGTTGCATTATATTCTATGGTGGACATGCGGCGGTCATAATGTTATGGCGTATGGCCATATGTAAACTAGGCATCACGACATCTCCCCCTGGTGGCTGGCTGCAGCGTGGCTGACAAGCCCCGCCCCCTCGTCCATGTTAGGCCTTGGACCAAAGTTGTATGGCGCATTCACACACGTCTGTTTGGAAATTGTACATAACAAAGTGGAGGGACTGGCGATCCAGGTGGGCGGGGCCTCATTTCCTTGACTCTCTACGTCTGTGGTTTCAATCCTAAAACATCTCGAGCCGGACGAATAGCATCTCAGCTGTAGCATGCTAGCTCGCCCTGCTAAATAGGGCGTCCAGGCCGAGTGGCGCACGAGTATGAACCTCACATATAAGCACCCTGTGTGCTTCAGGAGCGCCGCTGTGTCCCGCGACATACGGGAACGCCGCCACCTCTCCGGGTGCACGCCGCCCGCGCGCCACGCTGCAGCTGCCCGAGGGGTTTGTTGATTTTTTTTTTTTTTTGGCTTTCTATTTTCAGCCGGTTGTAATTGGTCCAGTGTGCGCTTTTTAAGTGCTGTACAGTAAATTAAAGCACTATCAGTTTAAATTAGATTACGGTAATCTCATTAGAATTGGCTGCCCGGCCCTGCGCGGCGATAAGGGATCCTGCCGCCCGCTGCAAAAGATGAACGTCATGGCGCATTTGAGGCTTAAAAAAAAATTCATTTCTGTTTAGATTCCGGAAAGCTGATTTCACGGTGTCGTCAGCAAATGTGCAAAACTCACAGTTTATCGTGTCGTGGATATTCAGGTGTTTTTTTGTGGAGAAAACAAGGGACAGAAGAAGCAGATAAAGAATGGAGCTGGGTACTTTTTTACAGTGCGGTGCTTTGAGTGGCTCTATTGTGTGTGTGTGTGTGTGTGTGTGTGCGTGTGTGTGTGTGTGGTAACATGGTGTGTTCGGGAACTGGCTGATAAGAGGGTGGAGGTCCTATCTCCAATCA
>CAAKHG010031526.1:0-15870 GCA_901007715.1 Dactylopterus volitans | reverse complement strand
ATCTATCTTTACACACACACACACACAGCTCACACACACACACACACACACACACACACACACACACACTTTTGTTTTGCGGTCTTAGTGAGGACATTCATTGAGAAAATGCATTCCCTGGCCGCTTACTCTCACCCTAAAATTACCCTTACCGAAATTCCCTTAACTCAGTTCTAACCTTTGGACTATATAACCAAGTCTTGGCCTTTCTAATTCGCCTTTAAGTCTTTCGGCCAAATGTCTTCACTCCGTTGCAGAATTACTATACTTTTTTGGTCCTCTGTGTGCAGCAAGTACAAGTGCACTCACACACAAGCCCGCGCCCACTTTAAATATAAATAAACACTGATCAAACATGAGATTATGGTCGCCGTATGTTTACCATAGTATACAATGCAACAGCCTGCAATAATTTCACCCGCCAGGAGTTTTATGCTGAATCCTCATTGAATCTGTTTTGGTCATCCCACTCATGTGCACCAGGTCGCCAAAATATTAGGGACACCTAATAGATTGCAGTCCCAACAACAATCATGAAAAGGTGTCAACACCTCTCTCAAACAAATTCAATAAAAATTCAACAACAAAAAAACAGGAGCATTTATTGCAGGGATGCTGCGTTGCATTTTTAAGAGATTCTGAATTAGAGATACTTTATTAATCCTGGAGGGAATTGTTTGGTCACAGTTTCTCCATGCCAGTATGAAAATATAAAGTTACAACGAAGAAAGTACCAAAATATGACAAAAAAAATACAAATTAAACAGAGGTAGACCCAATATGAAAAATAAAACCATGCCTCTTATGAACAAATCAATGGGGAAAATATAGTAAGTAGAAATGAAAGGTAAAGTAAAACAGGGCAATATGTCAAAGAGATACAATAAACGGAAACGCACCCACAGTTGCAGCATAAAGTGTGCAAAAGTGACCCGTTGTGAGTCTTTAACTATCAGCACTGTTGTTGCTGTTATTGTTGTTGCTGTTGCCAGGGCTACCGGATGCGTGTCAGCGCTCCGGTGGATCCAACCTGGGGGCAGTTGGGCGCTTTCTTTTGCGCTCAACGCGCCTGACGCGCGAATGGGACCTCTTTGCGGCGCGCGTACCTTTTCCGCGCACTTTGCGTTCACGTGGAAACGCGCGTTGGCCGACGCGCGTCACCGCCGAGGCGGACGCGGCCGCGCACTCGGACGGACGGACAGTGGGTCGATGGATGGGCGGGTCCCCTCAACATGGAAAAGTAGGAGTCCCACCCACAGCCTGTTCGATACATTCAGTGCTGCGTACGACTCGGAGAGAGAACGCACAACAGGAAACCGCGGCAAGTAAGTGTCAAACTGTAATGGTTACTCAAACCTGCCGAAATAGTGTCGATATTTTTGGAGAAAACTAAAAAAAAATGGTCAAAGTCGTCTTTGGATAAGTTGCGACTATTTTTGGAATCGCTTGCGCGGCTGTCTGCGTTAGCCTCGCCGCCGCCGCCGCCGCCTGCGCCTCTCGGGCTCCGCGCCGCCGCGTAACACCCTTTTGCGCGTCCGGGTAGCGCCAGTAGCCCGACGCGGCCGCCTCGGTTCTTGCTCGCTCGCTCGCTGGCGACTTTTCCTGGTGGCTAATGTCGGACATTCCGACGGCGCCATCAACCGACGGGGCCTTATCTTCGCCTCGTTATGCAAACAAGCCTCGGTGGGTACTTAACGAGCTTACGAGGGGCGGGGAAGGGGGGGGGGGGGGTTGTGCGGGCAAGGCCGCGGCGAAAGATAGTTAGCTAAACGCTATATGTTAGCTAAAATGTTAAATGTTAGCTAATTGCTGCTATGGCTGCAGTCTGACTCACGAGGCCAAGCTGAAGGCCTGTTTTCTTAAATTTGCAGCCGAAAGTTGTGTCACTCACTTAGGCAACAAAATGGTCAAAAAAGAAAAGGAGAAAAAAAAGCGTGCTGTCTTCTTCCAGTCTTGCGACATCACCCATAACATTACCACCACTGCGTGTTTACCCTATGTGACGCTATTGAACTGTACTGGGCTCCAGTGTACCGAGACTCGTCCCTACAATAATTTGGTTTTACCCGAATGCAAATGAGCGGGACCATAATATTAGGGACACCTCTCAGTATATGCCACCACCTCTTTTTTTAAACAGATTCAATAACAATTCAACAGAAAAAAAAACACTGAAGGGTGTTGCATTGCATTCTATGGTACACATGCAGTGGTTGTAATGTTTTTTGTTTTTTTCCCGGATCTCACCAGTAGTTGTGTGAAAGATGCTTAGTGTCAAATGTGAGGTACAAGTTCACTTCGATGACGCGTTCTCGCAGTGGCGCTCTAACTTGGCGTCGGCGCTGCTGCGCTGGACGAGCGGCAGCGGGGCCGAGGAAGAGGAACTAACGCGTCGGGGCGTGTGTTTTCTGTGCGAGTCTCACTCAATAGCTTCTAGTTCGCGGAGGCGCTTCGCTTCCATTTGCGCTCACAAAACATAGCCGCCTGTGTTCGTGGAACGTAAAGCAAAGGGCACGCCTGTTCCATTGAACCCAGCAAAGCCAGTTTTACCATGGAACAAGCGGGCCATTGAAACACTGGATCTTCGCGCAGCTTCAGCCATAACCAAACATTTTCCATACCGCTGTACGAGTGAGCTAAAAATATTGGTGACCCAACGGTCAGGAATGAATATTCTGCCCCTGGATTACCTCGCAATTACAGCGACTCTGATGATCCATTCAAACATACGTCTGACTGAGACCGAGAGAATCGATTTGAATAGGTCTGTTGTCGGAGGATCATAACAGGAAGTATTTTTGTTTCACTTTTAAGTTCTACTTATTGATGCTGGTTTTTACCTGTTGTTACTCTTGTCCCTGACAGGTGTTGACATCGTCGATTTCCGTTCAGAGCCATGAGCTACCCTGGATACCCCCCACAGGCAGGCGGATACCCACAGCAGCCAGGGGTTTACCCGCCACAAGCCAGCGGTTACCCGCCTCAGCCTGGAGTTTATCCCCCTCCCCAAGCAGGCGGCTACCCTCCGCAGCAAAGTGGCTACCCTCCGCAGCAGAGTGGCTACCCTCCCCAGGCTGGCGGCTACCCTCCCCATGCCGGCGGTTATCCACAGGCAGGAGGTTATCCGCCACAGGCTGGAGGCTTTCCGCAGGCACCACCACAAGGTGAGGCACCACAGCTTCCACAAAACACACTTTTAACGGGTCATCATGGCTAATGCGTTACCACAAACTCCCCAGTTGCACACCTAACAGACACGGAGCCGCATGAGTATCCCGTCAAATTCACCGTCAAAAATTAAGAATGGCACTTTTTAAATTTACTTGTGGAGATAACGAACTGAAGTGGAACAGTGTCGAGGTGACGATGCTCTGATGCCCATCCCTGAGCGAATGAGTCAGGCGTGTCATGTTGTTGGGCAACAATAGGAATCACGAGAGTCACTGCTTACAGAGTGGAATGTTTTTCCCCCCGAAACGGCCAACAACCCTCCGCTGTTGCTAAGAAACGCAAGTCCCACAGACCACCTTTCACACAGTGCCACGTCATTTCGTCCGTTACACTTTCGCCCACTTGATGACTTGTTTGAGAGTGACAAGGAAAAAGTCGCGTTAGGAGATGTCATTCCTATATCGGTGTAATACATCCTTATGTTTCATGGAAATTATGTCTTGAGCAATTTTTTTTTTTTTTTTTTGTCTACTGCAGGTAGCTGGGGAGGCGGCCCTACTGGGGGTTATCCCTCCATAGGCCTTGACAACTTATCCAACCCTGGATACAATGCTGGCATGGTAGGTTTACCCAAGAAAATCACCCGCTCCTAGAAAATGGTAGAAAATTCTTGATTTAACTGTGATGCCACATTGTCAGAGTATTGCATTAAATATCCCAGTTAAAAGAAATTGCACAGCCATTAACGGAATATCACGCCATTTCACTTTACGGTAAGACTTTTCCAAAGTCCGCACCCTAAAATCCTCAGCATTGCAACTTTTATTCGTCACCTTCTCTGCCTAGTTGCCTTGCATGAGGAATACTTTGTTCTTTCATCCATGCTTTTAAACCCTGTCGACCCGGCACAACTGTTAATCCTTTTACTTCTCTGGTTTCGCTGCATCATTATGTGATATCTGACTTTCCTTTTCCCCGTGTACTGCATGGCCACACTTTATTTGGATACACGTTCATCGTGCTACCATGTGCATCATGGTAGAGATCCACATTCTCGGGAATTTAAATCTAAGGCAGGGGACTTTTCCCACAAATAAAAGGTAGATAATGAGAATATCATTAAAGCGAGGGTAGGCAGTTTTAATATACATCCGCCTTTTATTTCTGCTGCCTCATGTGACGCTGCTTAGCCCCTCCCACCAAACCCACAAGCTTAAAGAAGCAGCAGATGGGGGCCTAAGCAGGGCTGAATGGATGAGTCAGACATCCATAACCAAAGCCTCAGATGGACTTTAGCGGCTTCACCGGTTTCAGGAAGATTATTTTATTTGACTATCACACCAAAGTTAAGCAGTGCAGAAAAAGTACAATGGACATACTCAGCACAGTGCCAGTGAAATCCACACAGTTATTACACCCGATGCACGGACACCCACAGTTGTAGGGAAGGGACATATCGGAAGAATTACTCAATTTTCAGGTTTGTTTGCAAAATTTTCCACTATTGAGTCAGCATTCACCATGGAAGGGACATTCGTGCCCATCTTTCTGTCTGAAACGACGTGATTGGCGGGTCCTCCGCGTAGGGCTAGATTTTCCAAAGCCGGAATAGAGAGCCGAGAGAAGGTGTAGAAACAACTGCCTACCCAAGCTTTCGTACGTCAAATCCAAAAAAGGTGTGACCAGCGACCCGTGCTTTGCATAAAAGTATCTTCAATCCTCTGTGCGCATTTTATGGAATGTCAATCTTTCCAAATCACAGGCCAACCAGATGTCCACAGGAATAGGGGGTTTCACTCAGAACCCATCACTGTTCGCCCAAGCCCCAGGGGGTTACCCATCTACCCATCAGCCAGGTGGGTATGGTGCCCCCTCCCCTAACCAACAGTCATATGGCATGTACCCACAGCCAGGAGGAACGATACCCCAACCCCAAGGCCCAGGGATGGGCTACCCAGGTCAGCCTATGCCAGGTTACCCTCGTGCACCATCACCCAACCCATCGATGCCTGGTTATGGAGGAGCACCAGCTCCCATGCCCGGGTACTCGAAGGTCCCCTCACCAAACCCATCAATGCCTGCCTACGGAGGAGGAGCCATGCCAATAGCACCGCCTGTCAATGTAAGAACCACTGAAAGGACTTCATTGACACTTGCAGGTTAAAAAGGAAAGAAATGTATCCATTTCATTTTTTTTTTTTGCCTCTGTTGTGATGTGATGAATACACAATTGTTTTTTTCCCCTTATTTTAAATGTCATGTAACAACTGGAATAACACCTGTGCAATGCAATTACTCTATGGTTTTATCTCAGAGAGGATTCAGAGGAACGATCAAGGACTTTCCTGGCGCCGACCCACTCAAAGACGTGGAGGTCCTGAGGAAGGCCATGAAGGGCTTCGGTGAGTGTTATAAACAGACTTGTTATTTTATTTGCCCAGTGATTACTGCACTGTAATTTCTTCTGGATACACAAAGTTGTCATCTATCGATCACCAAAGAACCTTTTAGTCAGGTAGACATTTTATGACATACTTTGGATGAGTCAACAATGCCTCATTGTTTTTATACCGCATGTGCAACTTAATTCATTTAAAAATTACTGCATGAATGTGATTTTAGAAGAGGCGTTGACATTGGAGGAACACCGTGATTGGCTTATTTCCAAGTCTGTGAAAGCCATGTATCTGTTAGGTGACACGTTATTCCGCAGCTTATGGTCCTTGCTCAGGAATATACCGTTCATTTTCATGTAGAATTTTTCTGTGCACGTCTGAAGTTGGAAACTATGGCGTGTCTTTTTTTAAATCCGGTGTGCGTCGGAGTTGATAATGCGGGCTTGTCTGTGCAGGAACTGATGAGCACGCCATTATCGAATTACTGGGGAGTCGCTCCAACAAGCAGCGTGTGCCGCTGCTCCGGGCCTACAAAACCTCCTATGGGAAGGTACCCATCCTGTTCATGATCTTTTCTAAGTTTATATGCCTTTTATTGGTGCAGCTGATGTGATTTTTTTTTTCCAGACGGCACGTACTGTTTTTAAAATGGCTGAGGCAAAACAATCATCGCTCTCCCATATGGCGTCAAACATGGCTCGGCGTGCATTATTAGCTCATGTGACACACTGACAGGCAGACAACAGGTGTTGCCTGCCGCCAACAAAATGGAGGGCGGGATTGGATGTCCACGGAGCTCTTTATAGTCGCCCCGCGGAGAGCATGCGTTAATGATGCTTTTTTTGAGTTATTCCGAGCATGTTTCCATTTTCAGGATCTGATTAAGGACCTGCATTCGGAGCTGTCTGGAGACTTCAGGAAGCTGGTCATGGCCACATTGAAGACCCCAGCTGAGTTTGATGCCTATGAGCTCAACAGTGCCATCAAGGTAAACGCTGGGGGCTAAAATCCATGGATGTTTTTGTGCGTTTAAAACCATCTTTTTTTGTCGGGCTGCTTCTTTAGAATCCACCTCCATGGGTTTTGTGGTATAAAACACTAACTTACTTATTGTGAAAAACGTTCTAAGAACTGAAGACGCAAGATTTCATGTTGCGTAATTGCCAAATCTCTTAAGGAATTGTGTCGGCTGTAGGTTTGAACCAAGATGTGCTAAAAATAAAAAGGAATGTTTAGGCCACAGGATGACGTCGCCGGATTACCATTGTTCTGTCGTCCTAACAGGGAGCCGGAACCGATGAAGCCTGTCTGATAGAGATCCTGTCTTCTCGCTCCAACGCCGAAATCAAGGAGATAAACCGCATTTACAAAGCCGGTGAGTTGCCTCCGGGTGTCGAGCGCAGTGCTCTTCTCATATCTGTTCCAATTTATCTCGCGGAGCGCCGTCTTTTTAAAAAGAGTTTCATTACATCGGTGGATAAGCTCATCATATCTGGATTTGGGCGCTAGCGTAGAACACCGCAGAAGGAGATACCGCGGTCATAAAGCCGATGATGATGAATCGAACTCTGAGCAGTTGCACCAAACCAGCAGCGGGACATTGACTAACTGGCCCGACTGCAGCGGCGGGACCATGGCGAGTGGTGTTTACACCATTTAATTGTTCAGCGTTATCTTTTATTCATCTAATACTGTATCCTGTTATCGAACTGCTCGGGTTGCGGTCGCCTGCACACAGAATATTTCCCTACCCGGCATGTCTTGGTTTAAAGGAACAGTTGTTGCATTTTAAAGAAAAAAAAAGTGCCCGCTCGTTTTGTCTTCGCCGCGGTGTTGCTAGGCAACGAGCGGGAGACCCCGGGAAAGTCACCGGCGCACATTAACGATAACTTGCCGCATCGAGCCCCCTCGCCGAGCTGCAACTTTTCCCGTTTCCGTTCTGCATGATTTAACAGAGTATAAGAAGTCCCTGGAGGACGCCATCAGCGGGGACACCTCAGGCCACTTCCGCCGACTACTGATCTCTCTTGCGCAGGTAAAACTTCAAACCCGCCCGCCTGAAGCAGCTTACGCGTTATGTCATCGCGACCAAATTCAGACCTCACAAAGAACGTCTCTACTGTCTTTTGTAGGGCAGTCGTGACGAAAGAGAAAATGTTGACCTCTCCGTGGCAAAGCAGGACGCTCAGGTAAATAACTTCCGTTCACTGTCTTCCCGACACGCGTATCTGTGGCTTCTCGAGCGCCGACACGTTGTTGCTCTGCGCATGCTGCCGCTCTTCCCGTAGGCGCTCTACGCCGCCGGAGAGAACAAGCTGGGGACAGACGAGTCCAAATTCAACGCCATTCTGTGCGCCCGGAGCAAAGGCCACCTCAGGACAGGTATGCTTTAGGGAGAAACACTCGCAAGTGTATGCTAATTCAAATTATACAGTGTATTTTGTTTTTTGGAAAAGAATCAAATGCAAGTTCTGATGCGTGCGTGCATGTCTGTTTCGCAGTGTTTCTTGAGTACCAGAAAATGTGCGGCAGGGATATTGAGAAGAGCATCGGCAGGGAGATGTCAGGAGACCTTGAGAGTGGCATGTTGGCAGTGGGTAAGAAAACAAACAAACACACACACACACACACCTGTCCAAGTCTTAGAGGGGCCATAGCGCCCACATACACTATTGTCACAGGCAGATTTTTTCCTCCTAGAATCGTTTAACGGCGAGTGTGTATCGGCTTGTCTGATGCGCACGTTTGACGCAATATTCGGCCATAGAAGTGCTTTCCATGCTGATTACATCAGAGTGTGTTTATAGCCAAATGGTTAAAGTAAATGTGGTGGCTGACGCCATGTCAAAAGTGCATAATCTCTGCTTTGTGTTTTTGTTTTTTTTTCTTTTTTGCCTACATTTTTCAGGGTTATGGTACAGTAACCTGCATCTCAATGTGTCTTTCATTTGATTTCCCCTCCGTCGAAACGTCACAACCAGTTCACACGTCTTCATTGTGATGTAGTGTTTTTTTGGGGTTTTTTTTTACTGGTTTCTGGTTCCAAGTTCTGATTTTCCTTTTCCATGAAAATACAACTTGCTTTAAAGCTTCATTAAAAAGCATTTGGCCACTAGGGGGCAGACCTTTTTTCTTTTCTTTTTTTTTCTCACAGGATGACAAACACCAACCTAACTTACAATATGATATTTTGGCCTCCAGCAATTTCCTTCCAAACACACCCAGCTTTTTATTTTACTTAATTCTTCAGCTTGTCGACAACATTTTTATGTTCTTGCTGCCATTTGTAGCAGGACGGTTTTCTTACAGGGGGTTGATCAGAGTTTATCAGCAGCTGCCAAGGCTGTCAGCTTCTCGCGGGTGGGTAGATTTTCCGCGAATTGAGCTGGACCTCAAGATGGTCCCCTCGAAAATCCACATCATCCTGCCATCAGAGTGCATGTAAAGTGCCTATTAATGCAGCTTTAAATTTGCATGCTGCATGACTCTCTTCCCTGTGTACATTCCTTTTTCAGATGCTACGTCAGTGAGTGGCTGATGTCTCCACCTTGTGCTAAACATTAGATCGTTATCCTCGTGATGCATTGGTGCTAAGCAAATGTTTTCTCCGTTCCAGTGAAGTGCATTAAGAATACGCCCGCCTACTTCGCCGAGAGGCTTTACAAGGCGATGAAGGTGAGAGACGTCACCCTGCTTAGCGGCGATCTGCTCATCCTCGAATAGAAGTGGATGCGCGATGTTTGATTTATTTTTGTGTGCGGGCTTCAGGGAGCCGGGACCAAAGACAGAACCCTGATCCGTATCATGGTCTCCCGGTCCGAGGTCGACATGCTGGACATCCGCCAGGAATATGTGAAGAACTACGGCAAGTCGCTGTACACAGACATCTCTGTAAGTGTCCTCGTCGGTGCTATTTAAGTAGCCCGTCGGCGTGGAGGATTTTAAAAGCGACACGCAAGACATGCTAGCGGCCACAGTGGAATCCTTCTTTTTAGGGCTGCAAAGATGGATTGATAATTCATAATTCCAGCCGCAGAGTCCTTTTTTTGCTAATGCCGTCTTTCTGGTGACAGGGAGACACATCCGGAGACTACAAGAAGCTCCTGTTGAAGCTGTGCGGAGGCAGCGACTGAAAAGGAAACGGCGTCAACCTACACAATCTACCGCTTCTATGATAATCCGTCTTTTGCCTTCTATATATGCACTATACACACACTGCACGCCTGCATGCCCTGCCAATGCTCTCAATGCAATGTTTACAAAGTTGTAAGAACCTCATACATATCGCTACATATGCTCTCTTTTGTGTGCAGTATACACAAAAAGATTTTATATTTTTTACAGCCGGTTGTAGTTAAATGTACATGGCCACAGTATAGATTTGTAAGTCTTTACATTTGAGTAAGAGCTTTATATTTTAAAGATTCTATTTCATTTGTGTCGATATGATGAGATATCTGATATCTGCTTCATCTTATCAGCCATTTTAGAACGTTCAGCAAAGCTGAACTGAATATATGATACTACTATATCAGCTAAGTACCAATGTTAAATCCTACATTTTGTCAGTGCTTTACTATTTTTGTTTACCCTAGTGGTGGTGTTACTTGTGTTTTGCCCACTTGCCAAAAAAAAAATAAAACAAAGCATCATATTTCAGTACTTTTCGTGCAGTCGAGTCATGAGTGTCGGAAAATAACATTGGCATTATGGGAAAACACGAATATCTATGCATGCAGCGTAAATCAAATCCCCACACTTCCAAATAACTCCAAATACCGCCGTTGCATTTGTACACACCGTTATTGAAATGAATCCCCAAACCATATTGACTTTTCCAGCGACGGCCGGGCGCCGACGGCGCTCGGCAGTTGCTGCGCCCGGCAGCCAGAGGGCAGCGACGTCCTCTAATCGGTCCCAAATGTTCCCCGCGTACGCTCAGCTTTGAAGAATGTAGATGATTTCACGAGACGCTCGACGACTACACGTGGCCAGAATCTGTTCGGGCCGCTGCGCCGAGCCGTCCAGTCGAGTTTTTATTCAGCATCGCGAATGTCGGGCGTCGTTGCGAGTTTTAAAAAGCGGCTCGAGGACCTTGTTTTTTTTGGCAAGCCGGTGTCATGACCCTGCTGAAAGGTCTCTCAATTAATACAGTTAGATGTATTATATCATGTGAGGCTCTCTACATCTTAAAGGCCTCACTTCAAACTGCTGAACACACCCGGCTGTGCAAGCAGGGCTGCGCACTGGGCTGACTGCAATAGTGTGTGTGTGTGTGTGTGTCAGGTAGCCGCACCACAATCAATAACGCTGGAAAGCGGCCTTGGTTGCCTTAAGCGAGTGCAGTGTGTCTGCGGTGCCGTGGAAGGCCTGGCTGGGAGAATCCCTCCCGATCGTGTCACGCTACGGCTGACTGGGGCCGGCAGACGGAGGGGGGGGGCAGCTGCAGGCTGCAGATGGATCGGGATAACCCGAGTCTTAACGGAGATGAGACGCATTCGGATCGTTATGATGGGAGGCCCCCGCTCGACTGCCGGTGTCCAGCTGGGGGCGGTGTGACTCAAGACTCCAAAAATCGCAAATTGCCTAATTTAATGTCTGTTATGACTGATCCAATCTCTGGAGAATCCACCCCCACCGATTGCTTCGCATCAAAATGTCAGCGCGATGCCAGCAGTGTCCTGCCTTGTCGTCACTAAGTCCTTCTTTTCTTTCTTTTTTTTTTAAGTTGCATCATTATTTCAACACCTTAAGGACACTCTGCGCTCTCGTGCATTGTCGCAGGATGATGATAGGCTCCGCGCGCCGTTGCAGGCGGGGGATAATTGCTCGCGAGGCCTCCGTCGACGGGGAGGGGAAAAAATAAAAAAATCTTAAAATTTTTCAATTTTGTTGGCTCAAATAAATGATGGATTTGCTTGCTGGCACTGACTTCAATAAAAGATAAAGATATTATCCCTCTCCCCCACCCCTCTCCATCCTGGGCTGTTTGATAAACAAATCTGTTGAGTTGCAGATCACTTATATTACCAGACAGCTCGAAACACCGCCCCTGTTGTCTAAATAATAAACTAATTTTAAACCCTCCAGATAATAAAAAAAAGAAAAAAAAAGAAAAGCATCCGGCTGCCTCCTCTATTCAAAAAGCGCATGTCCTCAAAAGTAGGGTACAGACACAGCCGCCCAATCTGTGTCAGCAGCGGGGACCTGCTTCCCTTTGATATGAATGAATTGTAATTAATTTTTCATCTGAAGGGATAGCACATGGCTGCACCGGCTATACGGGAGCCAGCGCGGCTCAGAGACAGAGAGGGAGAGTGAGGGAGAGTGAGAGGAGGGGTATGGAGGGGGGGGGGGGGGGAGTGAATTGTAGATGTCACAATGAGATTCAGTGCATGCATGAATAAGGTCACGGTTTGAGAGGTATGCCTGCAGACGCCCGCCGCTGTGCCAACAGCCTCTATTCAGCTGCAGGCCGGGAGCGCCGCGCATCCGTCATTATCGTCGTATTCTTGCTCCACAAAACCCACTCCCATGCTTTTTTTTTTTCTTTTTTTTGTGGTTGTTTTTTTTGCTTATGTACTATAATACCCCCTCGCCCCCCACCACCACCCCTCCTGGTACTTTTAACGCACAGATGGAGCACACACTTGAAATTGCTTGTCGCAGCCACGGATGTGGGGAACGCGGCGAGTAAGCCTTTGGCAACAGCGGCGGTGTTACGCAAAGGCTGAATGAAATGTTTATATTTTTGTCGGCGCATTAGCATACGTCCCACATCAAACGCCGCGCGCAGTCAGCGAGGTTAACCAGCGGGTTTAAAAATACCTTCTTCTGTCTTTTTCTTTTTTTCTTTTTTTTCTCTTTTTTTTTCCAAATTCTGCCGATTTCATGCGTCTGTGCTTAATCAAACAACAATATAACGAGGGAGCTGCGGAGATGACAGATTATGTCTTTTTAAAAAAAAAAAAGGTTGCGCGATACAGAGAGCCGCGTCACGGCGACAGAACTCAAACAAAGATAACAGATAAAAGAATCAAACGTCAGCGGGGGGGGGCTTGCATCCTGTAAAATTAGCTCCGGTGTATAAAAACCCCCCCCAAAAACAAATACATCGGAAGTGTCATTCAGCTGATATGTGAAGAGCATTTCTAAAGGTTATCTGGGTGGACGCAGTCGTCCCCGTGAGTGACATGCCACCATGTTATTACTGTGACTGGATGAGATGGAGCTACTTTGCGGTGTTTCATGTACTTCTACTTTGACAGCATTTCGCATTAAAGCTCTACACGTTTTTGGGTGCAGGGGGGAGAGAAGCTTTCAAATCATTGTGATGAAGATAAAGGTTCCGTATTTCATTGTGAAATGACGCAAGGTCGTCTGAATAAAATCGTAAATATTCAGGTAGAAAACAAGAACTGCAAATTTGTACTAAAGTACATATATGGCGCTTTTCCACTATGGAATCGACTCTATACTATACTATACTATGCTATACTATACTATACGCTACTCAACCTTACTCTACCATACTGTACTCCACTCCACCCTACTCTGCTCTATGCTACTCTATGCTGCTCTACTCCACTCTACCCTACTATACGATACTTTACTGTACTGTACTCTACACTACTCAACCCTACTCTACCCTACTCTGCCACACTGTACTCCACTCCACACTGCTCTACTCTATGCTACTCTACTCTATGCTGCTCTACTCTACTTTATGCTGCTCTACTTCACTGCGCCCTACTCTACTCTACTCTAGGCTACTCTACCTTACTCTACTTTACCGTAATCTATTCCACTCTACTCTACCCTATTATACTATACTATACTATACTATATTGTACTCTACGCTACTTAACTCTACCCTACTCTACCCTACTATAATCTACTCGCTTTTGGTATCGGCTACTCTCCTAGGCGTCATTTCCATTAGAATGCATCTAGATGCATCTAGAATTAGATAGTACTGGCTCAGCGGAACCGGTTGTCATAGCGATGCTTGGTGAAACTGCTGTGATGTCATCCTCAACGCGTCACGAGAAATGCACAGAAGAAAAGAAGAAGAAGAAGACAGAAACAGTGGACCACATCGACGGAATGGTGTTCTTCATTCTCGGTATGTGGCTGTCTTGTCACAGCAAGGAGTTGGGCTGTATAAAAAAAAATGGCGGGCACGGGTTCACAGATAGGAGAGCAAATGGTAAAAAAAAAAAAAGAATACATTGAATACATTACACATACTTTTTTCCCCTATGGAAAACCATAAAGGCAAGTCGAGCAGAGTGGAGTAGAGCTGAGTAGGACCGCTACCATGTAGTGGAAAAGCGCCATTCACGTACTCTATTACAATCCATCCCTGCATTTTAGGGGGGAAAAATGGATGCATAAATTGCATTTTTACGCGATTTATTAACATGAACGGTGGCTTCACTTTCTTAAAAAACAAAACAAAACAAAAAACACGCTGTTCTTCCGCCGTGCATCTCCCACATTTTCGTGCGTATCCCCTCAGCCCTCGTTTTTTTCCGCCGGGGACCGTCGACGTACTACGAGGTCGACGCGTATCCGCCCCATTGAAGAAATAGGTGTGTTTTGCCGCGCGGCCCCGCCCCACATCGCCTTATATGGCCACCTAGCGGCGCGTTGATTGACAGCGGACAGCAGCTGCTGAGTTGCCCCAGACATGGCGGAGGATACAGTGTGAGCGGGGCTCGGCGGCGGAGTTAGCGTGAGTTTTTCCGCGGCGGCTGAGTCGGCGAAGGGCGCGTCGGGCGATACACGGCGAGGAAAGTGAGGGGGGGAGGGGGCGGCGGCGGCGGCGGGCGGCGGAGGAATGTGTTCGGCCGCGGCGAGCTCGCGGGGCCGGCGGAGGACCAGCCGAGCCGGCGCGCTCCACTGAGATGGGAAAATGTATCGCCGTTCCGTGCAGTCAACAGCCCTGGGCAACAAATATGGCTTCTTGTGCCTCTCCCAGCATGCTGTAAAAATTGATCCCCCGCGCAGCCCGATGCCGCGGCGGCTCCGGCGAACTTCTGCGAGCCGCGGTGAGTTGAGTTCAGCGATCGCTCGGTACTTTTTCGATCGGTGAGGATAATCGCGCCCACTGCTCGGCCGCGCCGGGCTAGCTGGCGAGGCTACGGAACTACGGCGCGCAGCAATGGAGCCAAAGCACAAAGAGTTGCTCGACCAGTGCCACCAGAACTTGGTGGAGTCCATAACGGACGCGGACCGGCTCGTCGAGCTGCTGGTCGTCTCCGGCGCCCTGAGCCAGCTCGATAGGTTCGAGCTGGACCAGAACTGCTCGTCCGGCGCCGAGAAAGTGGACCACCTATTGAAGATGCTGATGAGCAAGGAGAGCGACCATTTCCTCGACCTGTGCGTGGCCCTGGAGAAGGCGTACCCCGACCTGCACGCCGCCCTGTTCAGCGGCGGCGGCGGCGGCGGCGGCGGCAGCAGCAACGGCGGGGGACCCGTGGACCACTCCACCGGTAAGAGCTGACACTCACAGCCGGGCTCCCGCATCGCGCGGACCGGCCACTCGCACAGCCTCTCCCGCGGCCACAATCTGGGTGGTCCGGCGCTAATAAAAAAAAAAGAAAAAAAAAAAAAGGCTGTGCATTGGCCAGCTTCAGAGAGCTTTTGCAGCCTGAACCTTTTTATTATTATTATTTTTAAGTAGCAAAATGCACTGAATATTTAAAATAAACACACACATTAGAGGTGCATGCAACGTTGGTGTGTGCAGGCAGTTGCACTCCCCTCACAAACACGAAGTGGAGATGCATCTGATGCAACCAGCAAGTGCAACATCTGTTAAATGCATAAAACATCACGTTGAGGCCCCTTTGTCTCCAAACTAAATATTCATTGTGGCCTGCAGAGCGTACAGCAGCGCTTGTGATTAATTCAGCCAGTGGACCGTTCTGCCGTTACTCCGGGCCGCCGCCCCCCCCCACACCCCACTTTGCTCTAAAGGGCTCCCAGTCACCGCAATGCACAGATGATTTTGGGGGGTGAGGGCTGGGGGTCCGGTTCGCCCTGATCAGGTCCGCTGAAGTCAAATTTGTGCTCCTGCCGTTGGGAAATGGGGAACGTCAACTCGCCGCTACGCAATTCCAATTCAAGTTTGCTGGCTGAGCCATGATATGGGTACGGTGCATTAGCTGGGCCGACTTGTTTCCATGGCAACGGGTGTACCACTGACATGCTGGTCCATATCGACCTGCACATGGGGGTTCGTGCGTGCGTGTGTGTGTGCGGGCAGCCCATCACATACATGCTTTAAAAAAAACAA
>CAAKHG010031523.1:0-18983 GCA_901007715.1 Dactylopterus volitans | reverse complement strand
CTGAGCGGGGTGAGGCTGCGTGTGTGTGTGTGTGTGTGTGGGTGTGTGTGTGTGTGTGTGTGTGTGTGTGTGTGTGTGTGTGTGTGTGTCAGTGCGCGCGCGTGTGTCGTCGGAGAGTGCAAGAGGGAGGCCTGTTGGAGTAGATCGATATCACTGACTGAAAGATCACAGCAGTGCTTATTGCCCATTAATGACTTCTTGCGCGCGCGCGCGTGTGTGTGTGTGTGTGTGTGTGTGTGTGTGTGTGTGTGTGTGTGTGTGCGCGCGCATGTCAAATGATGGAGAAGTAGATGCAGGGTGGGTGGTTTACTGAAAGAAGGGGAGAGATGAGTCCGTGAATCCTATTTTCTGCTCCAACCTTTAGTGTGTCTGTTTGTGTGTGTGTGTGTGTGGGTGGGTGGGTGTGTGGGGGGGGTCAACATAGGTAAAGTGATTGCGGTGTGGTAAAAACACTGTGGCAAATGTGAAACTCACACTCTCTGTGAGAGGGGGGGGTCATGGCCACTTCTCTCTCTCCAGTCCAGTGTTGGTTTGATCCGTCACTGCAAAGCAAATATGTCTGGAAAGGCAGTTTCACTGGATGGGAATGAAACCAGAGTACTAATACACAACCACAACGCTGCTACTACTACTACAACTACTACTGCTAATTCTCCTACTACTTCTGCCCCCCCACTACTCCTACTACTACGAACATTACTACATAAACTACTGCTCCTCCTCCCACTATTGCTACAAGTACTAATACTACCACAACTCCTGCTATTGCTGATACTGGTATTACTACAACTATTACCACTACTACTGCTGCTACTAATACACTACTGATCCTCCTCCTACTAGTTCTAATACTCCTACCACACCTATAACTCCTTCAACTGTTAATGCTTCTCCTCATCCTCCCACTACTACTTTCACGACAGCTACTAGCACTACTGCTCCTGCTACAACTCCTGCTATTGCTGATAGTGATACCGCTACGGATCCTCCTCCTTCTCCCACTAATACTACTACCACTACTACAACTTCTCCTTGCTAGTACTGCTACGACCACAACCATCGCTGTGCTCCTCAACTCCTCCCTGCGCACATTTCCGGGTTCTGGGCCACAGTCGACTTTGCTTCTCGCACAAAGATCTTGGATGCGAATTGATCTTTGGCCCAAAAAAAAAAAAAAAAAAAAAGAAAAGATAACATAAAATAGAATTAGAAAAAATAAATAAATAAATAAAAACAAACAAACAAGGCGTTTAAACAAGCACAACTGAGAAACTAAGTAGAAGAAATAATACAAAATCAAAGTGGATGCTTTAATTTTGATAAAGATAAGACAGATAAAGTCTTTCATGCAGACGCATGAAAGGCTTTATCTGCTCTTTCAGGGGTTTGACGACCTTTAACTCTTTCAGTTTGAGATTTTTTTTATTGATTGAAAACCTCTTTCATCATCTTCTAATTCTGAATTAAATGCGTCCTTGCAACTTTAAAAAAAAAAAGAGTCAACTTGCACAAAGAAGCCTCAAGTCCAGGAAGGCTCATTATGTTGGAATCATAATTGCTGCGTCTTCTGCTCTGTCACGTCTCCTCCTCTTGCCTTATCACCACCATCCCATCCATCTTCCTGTCAATGTTTGGAGGACCAGGAGAGCCTCATTCTCGCCATGTGTGACTGTCCTTTTCATGTCTTCCGACTTGAGCCGTCTTCGCGCGATGAAATCCGTCTCCCTTTTTTTCCCCCTCCACTCAAAAATGACAAGACACGTTGTCAGACTCGCTGAAATAAAGTGTGATGCCGAGAGTGGTTAGCGATAGCGACGATGAAACAATACACTCATCAGATTTTATTTTCCAGCCGGCATGTCTCCTATCTGTCTTTCCCCAAAGTGCCGATCCGGTTGTTTCCCATCCGCTGTGCACAGTGTAGCACTAATTGGCAAGTTCAATCAGGGAGACAAATGCAGAGAGGAGACGCTTGACCTTTCAGAGGTAGATGCTGCTGTCTCCACACTTGCCTCCTCCTCTTTCTTCTTCTTCTTCTTCACTTCATTTCCTGCCTCTTCTCTGCCAGTCACTCCAATGTATTTTGATGTCTTATTCTCCGGCTTGTCAGAGCAACATTACAGTGCACGCACCTGTTCACACACACACACGCACGCACGCACACACACACACACACATATACTGTCCCTGTGTGGCCATGTGCTCGTACTGTATGTGTCTATTTTCACCACCACCTACAGCTAATAGCCCAGCCCTCCCCTACGTCCCGCTATTCGGGGAGGATAGAGAGCAATGGTCCAGAGAAGAACAATGGCTGCCTCCATGGTGCGGCGGAGTCGTTTATCTGTTAGAGGCCCGAACGTGTCCCACTTGCTTTCCATCTGAGCCGCCAACCGTGACTGATGGTGCGACCACGCCACGTTGGAGTCTACATTACGGGGTGACCCCGCAGTGTCAAGCGCGCCTCGCTCACGGCAGCTCCGCTGCCATTCATCACCGCTCCTGCTAGAGGAGACGAGGGCGATCCGGCGAAGGCATGAACATGCTCATGCACGCGTGCCCATGCACATGTGCGCGACGCGGCTGTAACCACGCAAGCATGAAATTCTTACAACGGATGGTGAAATCCAGACATCATGCAATTATGAGCACACTGACTGACACAACTTAAAAGGGCTTTTATCGCACCAGAAACACGTCTTTGGGCTTCAGACTTTGGTTTGCTCTGAAGAAAAATGCAATTGCCAGAGCGCTTTGTTTCTTAACTAAGAATGTGAAATGTTTTCCTGGCATTTCGTGTGTCTATTTTGCTGCGGTATCTGCAAGCGGTGGCAACCGAACAATAATAATTCAGCCTGCAGCCAGATCATGACAGCTTTTCCATTTGCTGCACTCAAAGTCTGATAAGACTTCACTGGGAGAGTAATCCTCTGCTGCACGGAGAGAGCTGCGGTTGTATGTTTCATAAGTTTGGATTAAACAGAAGATAAACTGGGTGATTAGTAAAGGGGCAAAATCACTTAGGAACCATCATAATTAGTGGATTTGCTTGTCAAAGTCAAAATACACTTAAACATAGCGAGCCTTCACAGTCACTTTGAGTTCAACTCTGGCGAAATCTGACAGCCGAACTGAAAATCTGAAAAAAAAAAAAAAAAATTGCTTGACAGCTCTGACCTCATTCCGCATGGCGCAAGTGTTGCACCTTCCAGTTCAAAGCAACTTAAGCTCTAAGTGCTCAATCATGTCCAACAAATGAGTGTCTGATAGCAAATGAAGGGGACGCACAAAGCGCATCCACACCTAGACGCCGCTACTGCACGCCAAACCCACTCCGAGGTGACGAGCAAAATAATTTCTTCGGGGTCACTTTTTGGTGTGACAGGATGCCAGGGACATCATTATTTCCTGCGGCTCATTTAAAATGACATCCTGTCCATGCTAAATGATTTGCGGTGGCGCCTGCTCAAGGTTAACGAACGCGCTAATGAGATGCGGCGCCGTCGCCGTCCCTCGCTGACGCGGCGGCCATCGGTTACAACGGAGAAAGATGTCCCGTCTTTGGGGCCGCGTCCACCAAACTGCATCCAGTTGATTAGTCAGTTGTGCTTCCATTAGCGAGCAACAGCATCTCAACTGCTTGAAGAGCCTCTTATGCGCGTGTGTGCGTGTGTGTGTGTGCGGGGATTCATCAGCGCAATCAGGCAACATGGGGAAGTGATAGCCACTCAGCTCTGCGAGGCGACTCCAGGAGATTTGTAAACCTTTATCAAAAAGAAGCGGGAGAGATGCCACTCAAAGCGGCAGTCTCGCTGGATGATGCGCGGCGCGCTGATGTGGGAGGGCGGGGGGGTGTGTGGTGGGGGGCGGGCCCCTGATTGCCGCTGTTGTCACGTTTAAGGCCGTGCGCGCACACGTGACCAATCGCAGGAGAGAGCACGCGCGGCATCACGGAGCACGGATCCAGGCAGCTGTGGCCTAAAGGTTGAGAGGTGGGCTTGATGCTGGAAGGTCGCCAGTTCACTTCCCGGTACCGGCAGGAAAAATTGAGTGGGTGAGGAAGGGGGGGTTAGGTAGACGCTTCCCCTTCCCTTAACATGTCAGAGGTGCCCTTAAGCAAGGCACCTCACCCCGCAAATACTCCTTGGGCACTGTAGCGATAGTACCGGTTGCTCCTGTGTGTACTAACCATGCACGCGGTGTGTGTGCGACGGATGGGCCAAATACAGAGAAGTAATTTCGTTGTACGTTCATGTATAATGACAGTAAAAAAAAAAAAAAAAGTCTCTGTCCTTATGTCGCTCTCTCTCTGCTCTGAGCTGATGCCACAATCAAGTTGTTGTTTTTTTTTTTTTTTACCTCGACCCGGAATCTGCAGCCCCTCGGATGTGTTTTTGGTGGATTTTAACTGGGAGTTTTACTTCAATGGTGAATGAAGAAAAAAAAGGGAAAAAAACCCCCAGATGTAGCCAGCTCAGATTCTTGCTGGCCTTGTGTGAGAGGATGAATCCATGGTGTGTGTGTGTGTGTGTGTGTGAGGGAGTGAGATGAATTCGAAGGCTTTTTTTTTTTTTTCGTCGCACAGGGATGACCACTCGAGGGAACATCGAAGCACTTGCTTCGAACGTTTCCTCGTTAAACAGCGCTCGTCTACTTGTCAGAATCCCGCCAGACATTTTATTTGGCCTCTCCAATCATATCCGCCGCCAGTGGGACATTAAGGGAACTGTTGCCCCTGAACATCAAAGCCTTCTTTTTTTGGGGGAGGGGGCGGGGGGAGATGCCACATTGCTTGAAAGCCACAGGTGCCATCTGAGTTTTTTTTTTTTTTTTGTTCTCATGTTTTTAAGTGGGTTCAGATGGTCCAGCAGCATTTGGCAGCCACTCTCCATTTGTAACGAGCCTCTGGGTGAATCTCGGCGCCGGCGCTTTCGCATCACTGTCCTCCAGCCGATGAGGACGTATGGGTTTTGAAGAACAGCGCGAGGGTGCAAACTCGGCTGAGTGAGGCACAATTCTTCAAGGCGCCGTCGTTTTCTCAAAAATCCATTTTTGCTTTCCGTCCATTGTGCAGCACGCTTTCTTCTTGCAGCCGGGCACATTGGTTTAAACGTGCGTGCACATAAATGTGCAGAATTCCATCCTTTCAAATCTACTGCAGAAGCTTAAACGCAGCATTGTAAGAAATGAAATATATTAATAGAGAAATGAAATGAAGTGATGTAGCACCCTTCATTTTACTACAGACACTGACTTGATGGAGTATAATTCAGGTTATTTATTATTATTAACGGACATGGAACACTTCAAAGTTTTTAAGTGACACAATCTAGTATCTATTGGTACATTTAAGGGTGTCATAAAAATGTGGTGATGGTGACATGTGCTTGTTTGTCTTGAGGGCCCATTATGTTTGAATGCTGTTGCTGTTTTACACATTTTTTTTGTACACATATACTTGTATTCTAACGTGTGTATGACTGACAACTATCTTGGCGTGGTCTCTCTTGCAAAAGTGATTTTCAGTATCAACGGGACTTCCTGGTGAAATAAAGGTTAATTTCAAAGAGATGAAAAAAAAAATAATTAAGAAATGTGGCAGCCAAAGGCCTATTCTCCGTCCCCGTTGGTGTGTGTGTATCAACTCCTCCGACATCCATGCTAACTGGCGGTGTGGTAGCCCGCATCCCATCGGCTCTGTCGGCCACCCGAGTCCGCCTCGTTTCCGTTTCCTCTCTGGAGTCCTATTGGTGCAGCGCCCAGACTGGCCTTCCAATCACGGAGCAGCAAGCGGAGACGAGGCCTCTGAAGCCGCGTCACGCAGGCAGGTCGGCGCAACTGTTGTGGGTTACGAGTGGGCAAGCGCTGCTGTGTCGTTGCGAGTGTGTGCTGCGGTTTCTCAGGCACTCGTTAGACACTTGCATCGGGGCCAGGAAGGGTGACGGCGCCGACGCCTCGTTATTTTTGCACCGCACGTTTAATACTCCTGTTAGAATTCCTTAGGACTAGTTGTGTCCCTCTGTGTCTGTTTCATGATCCAAGTGAGGTGAGCTCCCTGAGGGTTTTTTTTTTTCCACGTTTGGTCATATTTATTTGTTGATTTACAAACACCCAATGGCCCCGCTGCGCTGTGGCACTGCCTCGCCTATATTTGTCCGAAAATTAGATAACTCCTGCAACAAAACAACTTTTACTTTCACCAATTCCATCTGCTTTCCTTTCCCTTGGGTTGTGACGATTAAAACTGTTTCTTTGTTATTATTTTGTGTCATATATACATATATATTTATTTTTCCTCTTCTCTTTGCCAAAGGCTTGGATGTGAAATATTGCACTTTTTGAAATAATCATGCCCACACGTTCACGTTCTCGTCATGACCATGCTCAGACATATCGGGCTTTTGCTTGGGCGTGTTTTTTTTTTTTTTTGGGGTGGTGCAATTTACAATTCCAACAAAGTAGCAGGGATTTATTTATTTATTTATTTTTTTTCTGAGCTCAGCATGATTTGTTTACCACCTGTGGCTATGTGCAATATTACACCGCCTCCCGATCCAAACAGACATGTAAGAGCTGCACAGGGCAAGGGGGTGTTTCAGAGGCAGGAAATGAATTTCTTGACGCCACCTTCCCTGTGAAAACATTTCACACGGCAAGTGACAGGATGTCACTCTTCCACAATACACCTGCCAAAAGAACAAATTGATTCTCAGGTGCTCCGTGGATAGATGGCACGTCTGCTTTCATAATGGCGGGTCGCGCGGCTTCGCGTGGGGCCTTTACGGCAGCAATCATCTCCGTCTATCCGTTTTTTTTGTTTTTTTTTTCCCCTTTTAAACACATCCTGACTTCATTTCGTGGCTCAAATCAGGGTCCCTGCACCAACAGCTGTCTGCGACCGTGACCGCGGCAGCTGGCAGCGTTTGATCACTCTGCCAGGATCCTGATTTGCTTTCCTCTGCTGCGCGGCAACATAACCATTAGACCTCGTCTATCTGCCGCGGCCGGAGAACAACATCGCCGTTATTACACGCTAATATGTACTAATTGCTAAAAGGTTTGCACAAAGACATTCGGATGTTTTGTGTGTTTGTTTCCTGCAGTGAGTGTTCACGTGTTTTGCGTCAGCCGCGTTGATACAGTATGTAGCGCTGTTTTGCATTTCAGAGCAGGGGCTCTCCATAAGGTGTGCAGCTGTTTCCATCTCTTTTTTTTTTTTTGTATTTGTTTATCTGTTGGATTATCAGTTGGTTTTCCTTCTCATGTTTGCGTGCAGCTGCCGGTGGCCAGTGGTCCTCTAGTTTTAAATCATTTCTGTTTCAAGTGGTTGCAGACGAAAAAATAAAAAATTGAAAATAAAAATATCACGATAAAAACCTGGTCTGTGGGGCCCAGGGACCAGGACTGGGATACAGTGCTCCAGGAGATCCAGCAGAGCCAAGCACCAAAACAGAGATGTCAGAGAATCATTAGATACATTCACATGCAGTGTAAATTTACACTGCTGTTCTGAATACGACCACATTCAGAATTTGATACAGCTCGCGCGAACATCACGCTCTGTTTGTGCATTCCAATTTGGCCTCATTCTGAATGACACATTCTCTTGGAACATTTTCCAGACAGGTTATAGGGCACTTTGGGAATACGCGCCTCAGTTGGGTTTATTACGTAAGTTTGCAACACATGGCCCCTTGACTGTTTACAGCGTGGTCAGCTGTGTGTGTTGCAAACAAACCGGCCAACGGTTGGCAAACTCGCAGAAAGGTGGCAACGATGGCACAAGACAGGAGAAACATGACTGCAGTTTTAAAAAGGAAGTAGATTAGTGGTGAAATGTGTCGTTATGTTAACCTCCTGGCGCCCGCATAATCATATACGACAAATTTTTGCATTGTATTAATTAGCGACATGCCGTTGATGACGTGTTATTTGTTGCGTAATAGCCATTCTAACAAGAGGAGTTAGTATGTGAACTGTACAATTTAGAATGCTTTTTTTTCCCATTTGATGCCCCAAAAAGCTTGTTTGTTATGATTTTGTGTGTCGTTAAGAAAAAAAAAAAACTGCGTGATTCAAATTCTGTTTCGTTCTCCTCTGTCTTTAAGGTCCTATAAAGTATTTGTACATTCAAATGACGTCACTGCAGCACAAATATTCTGATAGCTTTTGGAAAAAACAAAATAAAGATGTGTATTGTGTAATGATTTTGTATTGCAGGGTTGATGTTACGCAAGCACCAATTGAAGAATAATCCCGGGTGAACCAAAAATGACAAAAATTGCATAGGTCTCAGTGGGTTAATTGGAGTATGCCCGGTTGCATGCAAATGAGATTAGTGGAATATTCATTTTTATTTGCCATATAAACAGCTTTATTTTCTTTTTTGGAACAAGAGCAAAACCAAACTAATGTGTGCTTCAAGCTGATTTCATTTGTCAGACATAAAATCTCAGCTCCAACTGCCTCGCAGCAACAGATAACAGGTAACGCAGGGAAAATAGATCTCCCAAAGCAAACTTTGATTGGCACCACTTAGACATGTAAAAATGTTAAAAGTGCTTTTTGATCCAGTCCTCGAATGGTTCTTCCATTTACAAAATAATTACACGCTTTTTGAATGACAGAGTCATCAACATGATGCTATAATTAAAAAAAAAAACCCAACCTCTATGAGTGTCATAATGAATTGTCTAAGTTGTTATCATCATCGTCACTAAAGGCTTTGTTCCCTTAGTTTGTGTGCCACCACGCTGTCATTTGTGTAATGAATCACACTGGACTGTCTGTCCTTGGGTATATTACAATGAAAGTTTGATAAATTGCATTATGAATACTTAGTGACATGTTTTTGGTTCATGCCATCGCCCAGTTTTCATCCTTCATTTCAGGCTCATGCGTCTTCAGTGTGACTGTAAGATTTCCACTCGTTTATTTATTTGTTTTACATTTTGCTGTCCGTTGTGGAACATGGATGACAATTCATGCCCGAGTCCAGAGAATGGACCAGGGTTCCACAAAGCATTCTTGTGACTTCTCATGGTTGCACACGCTGAAGATGCAGAGGAGCCATGTAGGCTGAAGGCTGTGTGAGTCACTCGCTCATTTCCAATGGTCCTGCTTTACCTGAAGGACAGAAGTGTGTGAGGTCCGAGGTTTGGATGCTGTAGAGAACAGAGTGGAAGCGCCTCAAGGCTTGGATGCGGACAGTTCTCACCAGAGCAACGTTCCAAACATATTTGTCTGATTCATTTCCGATCGGTCACCACTGATTCCTCCAACAAGCTCGTGTTTAGCGGTGGAGCGACTGTTTGAGAGATTGCATCATTTAAAGCTGGAATTTAAAACACAAAAACCCCAGCAAAAAAAAAAAAGGCATTTGGAGTAACTTCCCAATTGTCGGCAACAGCAGGGTTTTAGTGGGCACCTGCTCTGTTCTCCCGGGTACGTTCTTGCCACAGAAATGAAACTGCAGTTCCTCCTGCAAACATTAAGAGAGACGCTACCGAGATAGCAGCTGCGCGTGGCAGCGAAGACATTCGGCCTCATGCACGACTTTGTCACTTGAAAAGTGCGGCGGCCAAAAAGGAAACAAAAACCCGCCGCCACATCCCGAAACACGTCCAGTCGGAGAAACAAGCCGCAAATTCATTAACGGCGCAGCCTGTGAAACCCTTTCAGGAGTACAAAAACCATAGGCAGAAACCTGCTGCAACTGCGACAGCGTTGCCGCAAGAGGCGAGAACAAATGCATCAACAGCAAACGCCAAAATGAAAAAAAACAAACAAAAAAAACCCCAACAACAAACAAACCTGAGTGCACACGTACCCTGAAAGCAATCTAACGACAAAAAAAACAACAAACAAACAAAAAAAAAACAAACACTGCATTTCCAGACATGGTGAAAGTGCCTCTGACTGCAGACCTGTGACTGGCACATTCACCTTTGACCTTAGGCCAAATGGAAGAAAACTTGGGAAGTACGAGATGGCAACATACAGGTGGCAGATGTGTTGAAGACGATGAAAGAGTATGTGGTTTTTGTTTGTTTTTTTTACACATGGCTGCAGGTTTTAAGGTATTACGAAAAATAATAATAATTTAAAAAAAAAAAAAAGGCAAGCGTGAGCACGCGAAGCAGCTGACTCATGACAGAAATGTGTATCAGCACTTCCGCTGTGCCATCAATATGCAGCACATTCTTCTCATGCATTTGCCTCTGGAGTTGAGGTGTTTTTCAGTGTTGGACATGAATGCATCTGTTTTAGTTTCTTGCAGCCCGATTTTGTGTTTGCTGCTGCATCTGATTATTGTTTTTTGTGTATTTGACTCCTCACCATTCATAAATTTGCAGCTTTGTCGACATATTACATTAACATAACTGCTAAACTTGATGTAAAAAAAATGCCCGCCCCGACCGCTGTATGCAGACATGCCAAGCGGAAAGCACAGGCACTGCAGGAGAAGCCCCTCGTCCGAAGCATATAGACAGGTGCGCATTTCTTTATTAATATCACACAATGTTTTTCCCCCACAAGATGAGATCAGGCACAAAATCAATGGAGCTCTAGCGTGCAAGAGTGAATGTTGGGAACGCTGCCGGGTGCAGGTGGGGGTGGAATAGACAGGTTGTGGCCTTATAATGGTCAGAAAGTCAGCAGAAGCCGAATCGGGAAAATGGTCTGCACAGACGGACGCCGCAAAAAAAATTATTGGTTGAAATTGTTTTATCAAATCTACAAAAAGACGCTCCTATTTTCTGAAAAAAAAAAAAAAAAAGTCCCCCCCCGAAAAATGTATTTTTTTCTTTTGATCAGATTTTGATTAAGTTATTATGCACATCTTCTTTTATGCAGTAGGGGAGGAGTCTAAATGGGTTGAAGAGGCATTTTTCGCATCTCAAAAGTTAAAAGCAGGGCAGTTTGTCCTTTCATCATCGTAAAATCTGAAAGACATTCTTGAGATGTCAGGCTTTGAATTTAGGTTCAATGTTCGAGTCCCATTCTTCACCGCTCTCATTCTGTCACAAAGGAAGTTTAAAATTTTGATGATTTTGAACTTCTTTTCACCACTATCAAGGTTATGCTTTTATATTATTATAATATAAGAATAATACCTTATTTTGACCATCAGCAGCCCAAGGGGATGTCACTCACTAACCTCTGGAGGAGCTGTTTTATTTTCTCTCTCAAATGAAGAATGTTTTCTTTTTTCTGTCTTTTTTAATCGTGTTCTTTCTCCCCGGAGCTGAAAGGCTGGCCTTGATGAGGTTGAAATGACAGCCTTACTCCCTCAATCAATCTCCGTTCTTTAGAACATCTGACAATAGTTTTTCCTTAAACCAAGTTTTTAATTGGACCGGAGACCATTTAACTTAAGTTAGTTTGACATACCATTCAGTTTCATTTTAAGAAGGATTCTGAGGTATTATTGCTGACATATTATGCCCCATTAAAAGGTTTGCTTTTTTTCTCCATGTTGTTGGCATTCAGAGCTCACGTCAAGTTTGAAAAAACAAACATTTTCTCTCATAAACACAAGATAAAGGAAAAAAAGAACCGTTTGATTATTCTCCTAAACCTCAGACTGGGAAGCACTAGTATTGCTGGTGTAATGGTGTTTTTATTACTATTATTTTTTCTACAGCAGCAGAAATACAGCATGTTTGGTATGACAGGCTGAAGTATACTGTATATTGTTTTGATTGTATTATAAAACTAAAACCATCCTGCTTTGAGGCCATAGCTGATCATGCACAGTGTTGAAGCAGCATGTACGGCGGAGCTCATTTTGCGCCTGTGCTGCCCGTTGTTAAGTACCCAGGCCCCATATGCAAGTAATTGACCTTCAAACAATATGAAAACATGATGTCATAGCCAAAGCCCAAGTGTTTGGCCATGGGTCTCTTAATCATGTGCACATCTGATGCACTTGAGCACAGGATGCGCAGGTCAGTGCCTGCTTTCCACTGGAAAAGCCTTGAATTTAAAACCTAAAATAGAAAGAATCCGCCCGAGCGTGCAAATTCTTCTTCTCTGTTGCGGACAGGCGACGTCACGTTGCTGGTAAAGATGTAGACCTCTGAGACCCTAATGTTCCCCGTCCGTATGACGGATCTGCAGCCTGGCGGAGACGTGCGTGGTGGAGACTCTGTCCTGGGTGTCGCCGGTGTCCTCGGCTCTGGCTTCTCCACTGATTGGTGGGCCCACTACCACAGGCTGGTGCAGGTCTTGGGTGAGAGGGACCATGGGCTCTGCTCTTTCTTGGGGTGTGGTTGGGCTTTGGGCCAGAGAACCGCTGTGTCTGGTGAACTGGACCCTGGATTTGTGGGCTCCATCTGTGGCCTCCTGCCCTCTCAGGGAGGCTGCCGTGGGAGGCTCTGACCTCCCATAGTGTGGCGGGCTCCTTGCCTGGGGTCTGGGTGGGTCTCAGGGATGCAGAACTTGGGGTTGTGCGCTCAGAGGAGTCGACCCTTAGCCCGGCCTGGGGTCCCCCAGTTTCTTGCCGGAGGGTTGGGGGGGTATCCTTCCTTGGGTCCTGCCTGCCTGGCTGCCACTTGGGGGCAGCGTGGCACGCTTACGAACCCCCAATTAAATTCCTAATCTTTCCCAAGGAAAAACTTTCGCAAATGACACTCACTCACTCACTCACTCACTCACTCACTCACTCACTCACTCACTCACTCACTCACTCACTCACTCACTCACTCAATAAGCCAACGGGGCCAATTATCCCTCTTTGTGGTTGTAGTGCAGCAGTTTAGATTCTGAAAACCCACTTCCGCCCTCTGTTCATCAAACACCCCGTCACATACTGAGAGACTGAAGAAGGGAAACACTCAATTGCCTCTTTTAATCATTTGATTTCGCTCTAACGCTGAGATTTCTCCTTCATCCAATGAAAAGCAAAGTAAAGAGATACAGAAAAAAAACGATGCAATGAGGAAATATCAATTTCAGACTCATCTCGTGTGTACATAGACGGCGCCATCTTCACACATCACACGCTTTCTCTCTGAATCTCATCCTTGTTGAGTATTTAAGCAGACGATCAGACACCTCCTCTTTTTTCTTAATTCTCATGAAAGAAAAAAAAAATGAACCTAATTTCATGGTACAGAGCCTCCTTGAATTGCATGAAAACTCATTTACCAATAGCAAAACAAACATCGTTGCAGTGGCTGATACTTCAACCGTGGGTGTAAAGAAACACAACCCTGAAATCCTGATGTTGCTGTTGCCGTGATAAAAGTATGTACGTTACCAGATTTTCAGATTAACGTTTTTTTTTTTTTTTTTGCACCACGCGAGTGATGGATCCATACACATAAATATCATGACTTTCATCTGGTTCTTTCAGATGCTGCCATGCTCACAAGTTTGACCCGTGTTAGACGGGGGCTGGCAGTTGCTTTTATGTGTGATGCATTTGTTGGTCAGCTCTGAGTATGATTGGTTTGATGTTTTCCAGCCCAACAACTCCTCTGCAAATGCCGAAATTGATTAGAAAAAATAAAAAAAGAAAAGAAAGAAAAAATTCACATCAAAATGTTAAGATTACTTCAGTGTAATTGTTAGAGCTGTCGAAATTAACGTGCTAGATTTTCACACAATAAACGCAGCTGTGAAAAAAAGCAATTAGAATACAGAGGATGCAGCTGCACTGAATTTACTTCCTGTGTTGTTGACTTATGACGACTGACAGCGCCCTCTTTGCCCCCACCACCCCAACCCCCACAAAAAAAACAAACAAAACAACCGAAGACGACGCAGAAGAAACCTATGAGCTACGATGACACCATTGTTTTCTGAGAGCGGATAAAGACGAGCTCAGATTTTTTAGGGAACTTTAAAAAGTTGCAGAATTTCGGAGAAAACTTACCAACAGGTCATCTGGTGGTCGATGGGCTGGCCACTGGGCTCGCTTGCACCGGGACTGTGGACGCCAACATTAGCTTGTTAGCTGCGGATGCTAACGTCAGTTGTGGTGTCTGTGCCTGCTGCAGCGTGTTCAGCATCGAGGTGATAAGTCTTTGATAGTCTTTTAAAATAAGCTTTCCGTCCAACGGGTCAAACATTTGGCCCCAGCCTTCCACCATGTTGTTCACCAAAGTTTCTTGTGTGCCAGCGTCGCTCAGTGCATCTTGTGCATCAGTTTCACCGCCGTTGTGCCATAGAAAAGTGCGTTATTTTTTTTTTCTGTAATCTGAATTAACGCGTCAAAAGTCCCACCCCTTTTCTGTGTTCGGAATACCTCCCGCGATGCAGTGACAGATGTGCAGCCTCATTTCGCCACTGGCGTTTGTATGACCTGCCCGGTCAGCAGGTGATTGGGCCCTCGATCGCAGTGCTAAATTGACCGGCAGTCTGCATGAAGGCCAGAGTGAGTGTCTGCATGAGGCTCCGTTCGATGTCGACGTTGTTAGAGGCGACCGAGTGCAACAGGAAACAGGAAATAACAGCCCCTCCTCACTCTTCTCGGTGTTACTAATTAAACCGATAGCCAGCGAGTGATATTAATTACACTGCTGCACATCAGTGACACGCAGACCTGAAGCCAGCGACCTTGCTCCTAATTCAGTGAAAGTGTTCTTATTTTTATTTTATTTTATTCATAACACGGACACAAATATGATATTAACTGTACTGGAAATGAGCAAGTGCGGTTATCATGAGGAAAATGTTTTTTAATATGAAGCAAACATTTTTGGATTCATTATCCTGCTGGCATGAATGGATAAATTAATCTGATTATATTTATAAGCATGAGCCAAGTGTCCTTGTGTCTTCCACTACTATCTGTTCCTGTCATTCAAATAAATCTCATTAGAATTATATATTTGTATGGAAGTAAAAGAGCATTATGCCAGTAGAGGAGTTGTTGCTTTGATAACCGATACACTGCATCTCTTGGGGCTGCACTTGATGTTTACAGGTTTGATTTGAACCGATTTTTGAATGTAAGAACTGCAGGCTCCAGACTGGCGCTGATGATATGAGCAGTTATTTTCATACATCAAACTAGACAGTGGTTATGCCTCAGCTGATGTTGCCTCGGAGTTGCGCGTTTTTGACGAATGTGCGATTGCAATAAGTGAACTTTAGATCCTGATAGGAGGCTTCAGATATGCACCGTTATCGTTATTAGCGATCGCCGATCTGATTTACTGTATATGCAGGATGCTAATATCTCTAATTGCATACTTGAGACACCACTAAGACACTCTGGGATGTCAAGTGAGTGATGGCAACCTTTGGGTTATCCAGCGGGCACGCTCCTTCTTATGTGTTTCACTAACTTGACGGCCCGGGTGGAGTCCCTTCTCCTCATCCGCAACCCCTTTTCAGCAGCTCTGAAGAGGTCCTTGACCGCTTGCCGGTGGGCCTCCCCCACGCACTCTCATCTCCCGGGTTAACCTGGATGTTGAGGTGGCTACAAACCCTCTGCAGCCCTCCTCAGCTGGTCGTACCCTCACCTTAAAGCCTCGTCGCTGAGCGTCGGCGGCAAGCTCTGTGTGCTTCAGCTTCTCGCGCTCATTGGCCTCCTCTACGGAGCTCATAGCCAGCTCAGTGATGTATACTTGCCTGATTCAACCTGACCATAGCGCCAGGTCTGGTCGCAGGTTCATGGACACGCTCTCAATCCATCAAGCAATTTTAGTCTAAGTCTACCAGCAACTGCCAGTCACGTGCCCCGCTGCACTGCCCAACATCTGGTCTTGAGAGAGGCTTGACCCTTGCCCTCCCAGACAAAAGTTGCTACTTGCCAGTGGGATGATGGGGGTGGAAGGGCGTTGACGGTCATCCATTGCATTTCCAGCACCGGTGCAAGACACTTTAGCACCTGGTTATGCCGCCAGGTATAACGGCTTTTACTGAAGCTGGTCTTGCAGCCCACTCATACTGATTCTGGTGATCCCGATTGGACCACCATCCGGTCGGAATAGTGCACATTTTTTATACATTTGTAGAAATAATTGTGTGGCATCTATACAAAGAGAAGCCAGTTGTGAGCTAAAAAGAGCTTATCTATGTGTGTGTGTGTGCGTGTGCGCGCGCGAGCACATGTGGTCGTGTGATGAATCAGTCTTGTTTAACTTTGATTGCACTGCTGTCTGGCGGTCGACATGATTGGAATGCAGATGTGCAGCCTGTTGTGACAGTGTGCAGGTTTTGAAGAAGTACAAGCCCGGGTGTGAGACAGCGGCAGGATGACAGATGTGCAAACAGTCGTCACACACACACGCACGCGTGCACTTCAAAAGATCCGAGAAAGTCAATGAGTCATTTTTCATCATTCGTATCATTCGTACCTTCAGCTTTACATTCATTGATTTATGTATTTTAAGCTCTTGCAGCTCTGATTCGGTTCAAGGATTTGCTCAGAATCATTTTTGACTCAGATGATGAAACCAAGGAGACGGCGGTGCTTTATCACCGAGTGAGTGAATATTTCTCCTCTTATTTCCTGCGCTGAACTTGAACTTGCCAAGTTAAATGCCTCAGAATCGTGCACCTGCAAATGAGTACCACAATTCGAACAACATCAACCAACTGAACCTTTATGTACTTGCACCAAATGATGCAAATAGTGTGATATTTTCCCAGTTTTGTTTGGATTTTTTCATCAGAGTCGACTAAATTGATTTAAAGACATGATGCAGCAAGTTAAGCTAGCAGCGATTTAAACAACTCAAACTCAAATGAAGCAAAAAGACTTATCAGATCACGTGTTTGCACTGACTTTTAGTGGTTCCATCACCAGGTGTGGTGAGACGATACTGACTTGGAGCTGGTCAGTTCCCGTTAATGATTCGAATCACAGGTCACGAATCACGAGTCCGGGGTCTCCATTGACCCTGATCCCGTGAGTACACGAGGCGCGTCAGCGGTCTCACCGGAAACACTGTGGACTGAGACATTTCGGTTGACCGACCTCGCTCCTCCCTCTGAGTCTAAGTAGTAAGTTGAATATTGCAGTGAACAAGCGGTTAAACAAACTTGCAATTGTTATGTGGCTGACATGTTTCATGCTATGGTGATGATTATTGTTTTTTTTTTGCTTGGAGTTTTTGTATTTATGTATATGGTTGTCTACTTTAACATCGTTTTGCATTTTTGTTCAGTTTCATTGTTTTTTGTTTGTATATATCTATCTAGAATATTTAATCTTTAGTCTATATTCTAACACTTTGCTTTTTTTTTGCATTTCTTGTTCATTTGATTATATTTTATTCTTATTCAACTTATATTAAGACAAGGTCTGATTAGCAAACAAGACAAAGATAAACACAATGACCAGAGAGGAAGTAAAATAGTGAGAGATACACATGGGCAGATCCACAAAGTAAAACAGGAACTAGCTAAAACATGATAACACATAAGCCAAAAAAATATTAGGTATTAGGCCAGTAAAAGGTACACACAAATTCAGGTATAAACAGAGTGGCATTTACAGGTTTAAAATTTTGGAAACAGATTGAGATTGAGATTTTTGCTCTATGTGGTAAGACCTGAAGTCATCAATACTACTCTTTGGATAGATTTGACATAATACATATTTCTATGGCAGGACAACGGTGTTACAGGTTTTATGCAATCTAAAACTGCACAAAACATAAAGGATCAAAATCATTGTTTCTGCCAGTCTTTGACACTCCCAGGCTCTGATGATCCCACTGAAAAAAAATAAATAAATAAAAAATCAATTTTGCATGTATGGGGTGGAAAATGATTCACTTTGTTTTTTGTTTCAAATTAAATTAGGTTCTAATCGTAAAAAACACAATTTAAGGGGTTAAAATTTTGAAACTTTTTTTTTTTTTGCTTGATATGGTGAGAACTGAACTTCCTAACAGTATTCATAAAAACCTGGAATAATACAGTGGAACATAATGTTTCTATGACAGTCTTTGTTGTTTTTTTTTTGTTTTTTTGCCCCGAGGGAGACAGGTGTCACGCTTTTTTAAGGGATGCACAAGGTTTAAGTCATGTGACATCATGACTGACAGCTGCACTTCTAGTGGTTGCGGAAGCGCATGCAGACCTCCGCCTCGGAATAGGCCTTAACCTTGACGGGGAGTGTTAAAATGAGCTGTTCAGCAGCAAAGCAATGCAGCAGAGGCTTCGTTTAGAACTGCAGTGATGTCATCCACTGTTATTTCTCCAGTCATGAATATGATATGGACACAACTATAAGTCCTCAAGAAAGATGTTCTGATTGGGTAGATTGGAAGCCAGCCTGAAACAAGCTTGAACTCTGGAGACGGTTCTGTATTAGCCGTGTTGCACTGGAGAAATTACTAATCAATAACAAGATCGTGTTTGCGTGTGACTGCACTTTTTAACAGTGGGTTGCCTTCCTCTACCCAGAACGACACAGCGCTTTGAGACATAGAGGAAACTTGCTAATTGCTATTCTTTTGGAACTCTTAACTTTCTTACATGTAATGAGATGATAAATCCTCTTGATTTTACTGGGTGCGTTGACAACGGTTCTTTGTACCACAGCCTGAGCCCTGGCACAAAGCTTTCATTAAAGTTCCCTTATTGAATAGTTGCACACAATTTCCCTTCCTTTCCATTGCAAATCATCAGAAAGGGAAGTGGCCTGTAAAAGCATAGTAAGTAGAGCACGGCGATAAACACACATGCACGCACATGCACACACGCACACACACACTTGGAAACCCAACCCCACCATGAAAAAGTGCTGACTCGAGAGAGAACCGAGATACAAGTGGACTGCTAAGCACAGTGCATATGTCAGAGGGGGGCTGAGGAGGGAATGGGGCCTCAGTGCCAGGACAAGAACAACAATGAGAAACCACGGTGAAAGAGATAGCACCGGCTAAAAGATTGGGTTTTCTGAATACATCTAAAGGAAAAAAAAAAAAAAAAAAAAAACAATAGGAAAAAAAAAAAAAAAAAAAAGAGTCCTTGGCCATGACATCTGTCCCACACTGATGACTGAACGATCTGGG
>CAAKHG010031516.1:0-12136 GCA_901007715.1 Dactylopterus volitans | reverse complement strand
CCCCATTTCTCTGTCTCTCTCTCCTCTCCTGCACGTGTTTTCCACCAGCGTGTTGCAGTTTAGTGACCCAGACTGGAAAGGCTAATGACTTAGGGGTTAAAGGGCACACCTGCAGTCACAGAAATGATACACAATACAATAAATACAGAAAAAACATAAACATATTCAGAAATAACAATCATAGCCTGCACAACCCTCCTCCTCCCTAATGCAGGTCCTTTGGTTATTGGAAACTAATTCAATGGTAATACTGTTTTATTTGATCCTCGTAATATTTCCCCCCCCCAATTTCAAATTGATGTAGGTCAGAAGTGTTTTAACATTCTATGGAAATGAAAACCTAGCTTTTTATTTTATTTGAAATTCTCTGTCTCCACAAAACATGATGTCCTGATCATGTATGAAAAGCTGTTCCCCTCTCCATTATTTTTCCACACAATGGTCTCTCTAAAGGTCATCTCACATTTGTATTTTAATTTTTACCCACATAACAAATACATTGACAAGTGTATGCCCATGAAAGGCCATGGGGTCATTGGCAGAGATCACCAAGCACTGTGGTATATGCATGTGATCAGACATTCTCCAAATAACTAATAATTCAAAGATACACAAATGAGCATGCAAATCACAAACAAGTTCATCATAAATTATGAAGATGAGGGATGCATTCTGGTATAATCTGAATATATTCAACACAATTGCAAATTCCGTCTTTGGTTTTTGCTCTTAATTGAAATATCTATTATCAATGAACCACGGTATTTATGTTGCAGTTAATTCAGGGCACACGAAAGGAATTGACATTCACTCAAGCCTGTCGATATTGACAGAATAGATTGCAGTGATATGGAGGTAAGACCCAAATCATGGTCCCTTTATCTCTGCTATTTGGTAATCAAATGCATGCACTTACAGCATGCTCATTTTCATTAAGTTGACACTGGTGAAACACCTCTTGAGGAATTAGCAATGGAAGACGGGTGTCGTTCCTCCCGACTGGATGCCTGAGATCTCTGAGCAGAGAGGAGAAAAACAGTATCAGATCCAGCCTGAGATAGCAGGGCTTTGCTGTATAATTACCATGTTAACCCAGATGATTCTCTCTGATCTCTGCAAACATCAGGGTGCAGGCCTCGCCAGGCTGGCTTAGGCACGGATCTGTCACAGTGCACTGTGGGACACTGGTTGGATGTAGCTTGCTAGCAATATGACTTGCGTTGAGATCTACATATGCTTTATTATAAACCCCTTGTGTGTTTTAGAGCACATAGTCAGTAAAGGCATTTACATTTTCAAACCTCAGAAATGTAAATTCCAAAAAAAGTTTGCAAATACTCATGTCTGAATGAATTCTGAAATCATCATTGTTCCTCTTGTGAAGGTTATTATGCCTTGCCTCCATTAAAAAAAAACAACAACTTTTGTATTTCTATCATGCTGTAAAAATTCAATCTAAAATGCCATTGTCTGGAAAACTTTTTTTTTTTTTTAAATCTTTTTAATCTTTTTTTTCTCCAGGTTTGTTAATTCAGTTATTCTAAACCTAAACCTCTTTATAAACCTCACAAAGTAAGGATATAGTATGAGATCTGAGACCCTTTCCTTCACTGAGTGTTATCCCCCTGAATGAGTGGAGATTCTGTCTTCCGTTGCTTGCTTTCTAAGCCTTATTGATCTGTGGGCGTTTTTCCTGCCCCATTCTCCAAAGTCACTAAGCTTGCATCAATTCATCTTAATCTGTTTGCTCCTTAAACCCGGAACAAGGCATGTCTTGTTCCTGGTTGTAGGAGTCTCTCGGCTGGCTCCCCTCACATCCTTCCTAGCCGGGCTTCTCCTGGGTGGCAACAAGAGGCTTTTCATATCGAATCAAGTGTTATTGAGTTCCCCCACACACCTCTTACATTACCCCCTCTTCTTCTCTCTCTCTGTCTCTTTTTACCTCTCCTCCATCCACTTTTAACAAAGCATTCCTTTAATGACTGTGGGATTACGGGCCAAGCTTTTGCAGCCAGGCTGTGGACTAGCCTGTAATCTGACCTCATTACATCCCCTATGACAAGCTCCTGGGTCACTAGAGAGTGACTACACCTTATCCTTCTGAGAAGACAAGCTGCAAACATGGACAAAGTTCCTTCCCTCTCCAAGATGACAATCAGTCAACCAAGTCAGGCATCCAGGCCACCCCTTTTTCAATACCATACCTGATCACCAAAGCATAGGATCCCTTGATCCTGTTCCCTACCTTTAACTTCTCTTCCAGTACACCAAAGCCAGGAAGAATGGTTGTTTGTTTGAGCAGATGAAAACACAATTGTGTGAGTCAGGGCATGGTGGTGTCACTGATAAATGTACATGTCCACACACAGGGTTCTAATTTTCTGACAGTCAGGTAAATACATACTAGAAACAACTGTCGGTCTTAGAACAGTGGTAGATGAACCTTTTTAGCCCTATAAGTGAACATTGGCTAGTTGAATACATGAGCTAATGTAACATCAGCCACTGTTGTGTTTAAAACTTGGCAAAACAATAGCTGTGTACGCATTGCTTGTAGCATTACCAAACAAGCAAAACACAAACCAACCCCAACTAACCCAACAATAAAAACAATTTTGTCGGTCCCATGCAGAAATGATATTGGTGTATGAACCAGCAATCTTACATTATTTCAGCATTCCTGGTGGAGCAAATGCAATCAAACAAAATCCCTTGAAGGTTCCTAGTTCTTGGGGAGCCTCCACAGTGGTTAGTTGGAAAAAAAACACGTCTGGTCAGAACATGCCTTAAGCTAAAATGCAAAAAAAAAAAAAAAAAAAAAGGTCTGAGATAATTTATAGTTAAGAAGCTTTGGATGTTTTTATGCCTGCTAAAAATGAAAATACTGTGTACAAATTGATGAGAGCACAACCACATGTAGAGTATATTAATCAAAGCATTTGACATCAATAAGATCATACGTGTGTGGTTATTTCTATATTAAATGATAGGTGGGGCAGGGGTCTCTAAAACAACCATTAATTCTCTTACCCGTCCTCTATCCCTTTCTGCTCCATTTATCCTGCTTTTCACTCCAACCTTACGTGATTCAAACGCTCCCAGAGGCCATCTTTTCCCCTTCCCTCCATTTCTCTGTACCTCTTCCATTCCCCTCTCCATCCCTTCTCTGCCTCTGCATGTGTCCCTTCATCCCACCACTGTTTGAGGGGCAAGTGTTGACAGCTAGCTGGCGTGTTGTCAGGCCTAGTATGCAGAATTGTGCGGTTGTGCTGTGCTTGAGAGGACAAGGAAGGCCAAGGCAGGTCCATTACATCACCCCCATCAAGACTGATTGGGCTAAGGATGGAGCTCCATGCATGCTCATGAGCGGGTGGCCCGGCCAGGCCCATATGCCTTTAATACAGGAACAGATGTGGATCACAGACCCACAGCTCTCTTCCCTTATCCCACAGCCCGCCCCTATCCCACCCCCCTCTGCCCGACACACTGCCTCAAGCCAGCCCTGTCTGGGCCATGCACAGTGCGCTGCTAGTTAAACAGCTTTCATAGAAACTAACTGGCATGGTGAAGATTGGTTGGGTGGAGATGGAAATTCTTTATTTCTGATGGCCTTTATCCAGAATCTTCCTCATGGGTATGGGCAGAGACTGAGGGAAGCAAAAGTTGGAGGCGATGACAGAAAATTTTATTATTAGCAGGTAATAGTAAGAACACTGTATATTTCTTTTAGCCGTTGGGAACATATTTCCTTAAACCCCACAAAATGTGACAATTGATATTTCATAACTTATCAGCTCCTGTTTTTGAGGTATTTCTACAGTTAGTAATAAATATTGTAGCCGAAATAAACTTCAATGGCCGAGCCAAATATGAGTTGTTCAATAGTAAGGAGATGACAATTCATAGAGAAATGTGAGTGGTCCTACGCAGTCTATGCTATGGGTATATCCGTATAAGTATGTAAGCAGGTGAAAGTACTCTGCCATATCCATATCATAATTTGCTGGAACCAGGGTTGACTAGGGAGAAGTTCAGTCAAGAATTCAGACCTTATGTGGTGTTCAGATATGCCAGTTCAAAGATTTTGATAATTGTGGTCTATCAAGGGGATGTTGTCTACCTACAGCTGCTGTGTCATTGAATTAATGTCCTTTTGAATTTCTTTTTACTACCAAAACAAGACCAAACATATCCAGTTTATTGTCTCATTCTAGCATCTTAAGCCCTTAGAAAGAGATCACCAGAGGCATTTGAAGAGTGATAGAAAGATGTAAAAAAAAAAAATGGACAGATGGTAAGTAGAAAGATCACAAAATGGTTCAGCAGGTGGATTGAAGGATCTCAATACAGCAAAAATAGAAGGGGAAACAAAGAGAGGACTTAAAGAAAAGAGTGAAATGATGATGGAGGAGCAATGGACAAGAAGCAGCAGGGCTTGACTTGTATCCCCTCTGTAGCAACTCGCTCCTGTTAGTTGTGCCAGTGTAGCCAAGATACAGCCAATCAGGTCCTGAAGTTTCTGGCAGCTATTTCCTGGAGAGGGATTACCAACCTCTCCTATTGGGCAGGACAAGGCCTCCTGGTCTGAATTCATCAGCGACACGGCCTGCAAGATGTAGGAAGCAGGTTAATAGATACTCATCAGACATCTGCCGCTGGGTTACCATCCAATAATCTTCTCCCTGGATCTGCTGCCAGCAATTGATGACCACATTTTCCCCTAAATCCTTCATCCGCCCTCCCTCTCCCTTGCCCTCTTCCTCTCCTCCTCTCTGTTCTTCCCAACCCCTCTTGTAAGCACATACTGTTACACACAGACAAATGCATTCTTCGGCACGTCTGTGGCTGGATAGAGCCACACGTACTGCATGGACCTGTACATACATTTTGTAACCCGCCTGTCACCTCTTATTCTCCACTGATAGCGGTAGATTTTGTCAATTTGGAAAGCTACCTCTGACGGATTCCTGGTGACAGATTAGGAAGCACAGTGGCTCAAATGTTGCTGTGATGAAAACTCCACTGTCATAGAAGAACCAAGTGTAATCCTCCTTTCTGAAGAACATGGCCTTCACCTTCAAAATCACTTCCTGTTCACTTCAACAATGTTGACTGACAGTTTCTGGCAATTCTTTTCTACATTGTGTTTTCTTGAAGCTCTTAATGTCTTTTGTTTGTCTTTTGTCTTCTAACATATTGTAGCTACTAACGTCGCTACTGTGACTATCAGTTGTTACCTGTTAGACCCCATTATAAAATAATTTCGAATATCATGCATTTCCACTTGTTGTATTCTTGATTCAACTTAAATGTTGGCTGTATCCCTCATTCCCCAAAGGAAAAAAAAAAAGTTTACTGTATCTAGTGTTTCTTATTGAATATTCACACTTATCGGTACACTTCCAGGCATATAATGGCTCTCCTAATGATTACAACCACATTCATCCAGTGAAAATCATGTGGCTCCTCTCTTATTGACTGTTTTCTCAACCAGGTTCAGAGGGCAAGGAGAGAGTGAGGCTCCCTCTCTGCCAGGTTATTTATGACGTTTCTTCCCCAAAGTTATTTTTCTTTCTGTGATTGCGGAGTGGTGTGTTAAAGCCGACGTGTCGGGAGATTACTCAGCTGGCCGTCAAGCGCACATGGTCAATTTGCCATGATGAGAGGCACTGGATCACACAACCCCTGGAATCCCTTAGTGGAATCTCTGGGGGGGAGCTCTTCACACACACGCACACACTCACACACACACGCACACATTCACGGAGGATGCCAATGTGGTAGTCATTTCGGCCGCCAAAATCAAATGGAGGTTCAATTGCTTCCACATTTCTTAAGATAACATTATGAGAGGGAGAGAGATTGGAGGGCCAGGGCAATCAAACATGTTCTGTTTGGTGAGGTTACTATGGAAGGAGAAATAATGGGGTCACAGGATGAAAGGTGAGACATGTGCAAGAGCAGCTCCGGGGTTCAACTGTAGGACAGCAGCACTTGTTTCTGACTTCTCCACACACGCACAGTTCACTCCTGTCAAAGGCAGCCTGTTACAGATGCCCTATGGCCACTCCTCGCAGCAATTAGTGCAATTGAACCTAATAACTCACAAGAAAAACAGGAGGGGAGGGGTCAGTTAGGAGCATTGTAGTGTAGCAAGCACATGTTGGAGTAGTTGGGTGCACATCCCCCTTTGAAAACCTTGTCTGTGAATGAATGAATGAAGGGTATGTCAGTACATAAGTGTTAAGAGATTGCTGTCTGTTGTCGCTTGTTTGATAAATTAGTGGGGGGAATGCTCTCATTCATATTCACGAGAAAAGTGCTGCCTGATTGGGATAGAGTTAGCGTAAAGGCATTCATGAATTTTAATTAGCCATTCTTCCCACTGATCCAGTCTAGGTTTAACCAGTAAGTTGCTTCTAATTTTTCCTGAAGCCTCCTGATGCGTGAGAGGGGTGTGGTTACCAGAAAAGCGTTATTCATAACTCGTGATCCTCTTTGGTTACGGGTCTGTATCGGACAGAGATGCGCTGAATGCAGACTGGTGCCCGTTTTCAGGTCTCAGAGGGAATTTGGGACTTGTAGAATGGGCAAAGGGGCGTTTCCTCCGTTCACACTTCAGCTCTGCCCAGCCATGCTGAACCGCCCGGCCTTCATCTCTTCTGAGGGCCATCAAGTGTTCTCTCCCAGCAACAGGGTAATGACACAGGGAACATTATGGTCACTCTGGCTAATACTGGGCTAATGGAGTTCAGCTCGAGGACCATCCCACCTCCACCCATTAGAATAGGCAAGAACAGTTAATGTACAATTAATAATTGGGAAGGCTGAACCTTGGGAGCTACACTTTTGAAATTCAAATATGCTCTTCATTTTTTCTGGGTGACGCATCACTCAATCAGACTTTTTTTTCATGCTTCGAGGGAATGTGTGCTGTTTTGCTGAAAAACTATGGTATTTAAAACTGTGCATCCAGCAGACTACGCAAGGTTGAGAAATTATTTTCGCCTGGACTCTTGTTTTGATGGATGCATACACTTGGTAACAAACACGTTTGCAGTAATCTTGGTCACAGTCTGCCTGAGCCTTTAATGAGGGACTTTTTGTCACGATGGATCTCCGTCTAATCCTCGGTTAGAAGTGAAATCCTTGCACTCAGCAGTCAGCACTTCCCCACACAGTAGCTAGCTTGCTGCTGTAGAAATCCATGAGCCAAGAGCTTTTGAGTTCTTGTGCCGCCATATTTGAGGCTTCTGTTTCTTTCCATGTTTAGACTGGCCTCTGTCTTGGCCACATGATTTGGTACAGCCTTAACTCCTGATGCTATGAACTGTCTTCCTCTGACATCAGCCACGTTTTAATTATTCATTCAATTTCTGTCTCTCACTTTCTTTTTCCTATCCTTTTTATAATTGCCTTACACCTAATGCTTATTTAGGCGTGCAAAAGATCATGATTCCAGCTGGAAACCGCCATTCGTTTGCATATTGTTTTGAACCCTGCTATTATGCAATGGCCTGTAATAGCAAGGGCATTTTCTTCGCGATGTTACTGTAAAAATAAGCAACACAGAAAGACCACAGTGAGAAAACTTTGCAGAGTTTGTGTCTGGTGTTGCAGTGCAACATTTATTTCCTCCTAAAAATAAGGAAGTTATAAACTCCATGTCCGTGTCAGGGAACGTTACGTACTTAATACATGTGTTGTACATGATGAGGGCGCTTCATATCATGTTTTCCAGAGTGTTGGACAGGCCGAATGTGAATACAGGGCGTATCCGTCAAGGGGTCCCGAGAGGTTCCAGGCCGATCCAGAATGGGCAATGGGCGTTTCCCCTCGTTCACACTTGATCTCTGCCCAGCCATGCTGAACCCCTTGGCCTTCCTCTTTTCTAAGAGCATCATCTCCTCCTCTATCCCTGCATCAGTGTAATGGAGTGAGGAACATTTGGGTCAGAGTGGCTAATACAGGTCTAATAGGGATCAAACGGATGCCCAGCCCACCTTTAAGTATCAAGTGTGCAAGTAAATGGAGGACCGTTAAAAGCCAATTAGCCGGGAGTGCCTGATCACCAGTGGTTTCACTGCTTTCTGAACTTCTCATATGTCATAATTTTCCATTATTTTGATAGTTGCTGTATTACAGCAATTGTGGTCATTTTGAATTTAATATTACCACATTCATGAACAGATTGCTGTATTAATTCTAAATATATAATTTGCTGTTTAGTGTGATATTTCCGCATGCTTGCTTGCTTGCTTGTGTCCTCCATCTTAATTCATCAGGTTTAACCGGGTTTGTATCGTTGGAGAATAATTATTCTATTATTTTAAATGATTAATATGTATGCTTGTGTAGCCTTGTCCTCTTAAGGGTTTTTTGTACAATTTTGCATCTCCTAACCTTGCTTTTGTAGCCTGCCTGCATCTCTTCCTGGTCAGTAAGTATAGGAGGAAGGCCATTATTCCAGATAGAGGTGTTAGCTGCGTTGGGCCGACCTGTATTGATCGCCTTCGAGAGGACGCTGAGCGGGGGAGAAGGACTATTTGCTTTAAAGTTCAATGGTTCTCCACTGCTGTTAGTGTTTCAGCCACAGGAGCAATCGATATCTGGACAGGGACCCGCGTCATGAGACACGCTCCCCATTTAGAAACATAATACTGTGCTGATGCTGTTACCCCACAGCCAGGGCTTATGTTTAGATTTTTTTCTCTTTGCCCCCTCCCTTGTGTCTTGGTTGTCAAGTTCTCCCTTTGCACCTTACAAGCTGCTTTCTTATTTTCTACTGTAGGCTGGGTTTTAGCATGGCAGGTTAGAATCAGTGAGAATTGTAATTATAGATGATACACATGGCTGGAAGGGAGAGATAGAGAAAAAACACAGCAGAATAAAAGGCAAACAGTCATTTGCTGCAAAGGTAGGTGTCACATTGTAACTGATTATGTAAAGAACACAGTGAAGGTGTTCAGTGCTGTGTGTGTGTGTGTGTGTGTGTGTGTGTGTGTGTGTGTGTGTGTCAAGTAAAGCGTATCCTGTTAAAATGATGATCCATTGAATAACAGCTGAGTGCATTTTCTTCTAATGTTCCCAAAATATGATCCCATGTTTAACACACCAAACATTACACATATTTATAAAAGTAAGTTGACATCATTGCATCTGTCCACCAGCAGCAGAGAGATTTTTTTTTTTTTTTAATGATGCATTCTGCAGAAAAGGAAGTTGTACCGTGGAAACACAGAAGCCGAGCAGGGAGCGTATCGGGGCGCACGGTGCCTCGCTGTAAACGCGCCAGGCGCCGCGGAACGACACAAAGCGGCCGCGGGAGGTGACAAACCCAGCCGCGGCCGTCGAATGTCGCATCGTCTATTGTCATCAAGTTGCACTGGCGGCGACAAAGCAACCCGCACGTAAGCAAAAGCGACCCACCTTTGCTGAGACCCCTGAACGTCCCTCTCATCCGAGGGAGAATCGTCCATCACTATCGCGTCCGTGCTCTCTCCCGCCGTCGAGCAAGCATCCATGACGCCGCGGCTCGGCCGTTGGACACAAGGGCGAGCGCGCAGTTACGAGTTCACGATCGTCGAGAGACGGGCCGGCCAAACGGTCCCCATCTGCGGAGACGCGGGTCCACGAGGACGGGAGGTGCGGATGCTGGTTTCTGGGGCTGCTGCTACTACAGAGCAGCGCCGGGGCCGTGTGGGTTAATCTGCCCCGAGCTGCGCGCTGATTGGCGGAGCCTCGGTGATGCTGAGGACGCCGCCTGGTCGCTGTCCAACCGGCCGCGGTGCTGGAGCGATCCGGGGACGGGTCGTATGCACCGGTGAATGGTTAATTGGCCCGGACAGGAGCTCCAGCTGCTGTTTAATGCCGGTTATGAAGGTCCAGAGACGGTGACGCTGTGTTCAATTACAGGCTGGACTTAACGAGCTCCAGCTGCGGAACAACAGCAGCGCTGGAGGAGAGTAGTACAAACCATCGCAGGACCGATACAGGGAATTCAGGTCCTCGGCATTTTATATGAATGTTATGATATATAACATTTTGAAAGTGTTATCTTCTGGATAACGTTAAAAGTACCATTAAAACCGCTGCTATGTTGTAGTACATTAAACACTATAGCCCCTCCAAGTGACTCTAATTTGAACCATTTCTATAAGAGCCAATATATAATGTACTGATGCTTTCTATATCAGTGAAATTAGATAAGACCTTCTTCAGGGTTGCCAGAATTTAAAAAAAAAAAAAGAAAGAATCAAGCCATGAGGTTGAATTGTTAATTTAGACCAAAAATGATTTACAAACAACATGGCCTGTATCAGTGGTAAACGGTGCAGCAGAGCCCCTCCGTGGACCATCACCTTACCGTGGTGGAGGGGTTTGAGTGTCCTAATGATCCCAGGAGCTACTGTATGTTGCCGGGGGCAGCAGCCCCTGGTAGGGTCTCCCATGGCAAACTGGTCTTGGGTGAAGAGTCAGACAAAGAATGGTCCATAAAGACACATGGGAAGAAAAACATCAAAGGACCAGTGTGCCCTGCCTGGACGGCTACCAGGGTCCCACCCTGGAGCCAGGCCTGGGGAAGGGGCCTGTCGGCAAGCGCGTGGTGGCCGGGCCTTCGCCCATGGGATCTGGTCACCTCTAGCCTGAGGCAAAGACCCACCACCTGCAGTAGGAACCATATGGCTCTGGTGCAATGTGGATCGGATGGCAGGCCACAGCTGCCCCCGCGACCCGGACCCAGATAAGCAGAAGAAGACGAGATGAGACAATGCAGCAGAGGTGGGTTATTAGAAAGATGACAACCCCTAGAAAAGTGAACATTCAATCGAAAGGCTTTTTCACAAACCGACAACTAAATCCCAACATATTTATACAGTGGTAGTGGATCTTCACCAGTAAAACTATCAGTTATTGCACAACTTCTACTGTAAATTGTGTCTCTAGTCATGTAAATTTCTTGAGTTTCTCTGATACTTCCCTCTGATATAAAGTGGAATTAAACAATAGGTTTATGGAACTCATTGTCGACATGTATCTCATAACCGCCTAAGCAATAAGTGCATTTTGTTATTCTCATTTGCAGATAAACACTCAACAGTCAAATGATGCCCAGGCTGAGGATGCTGAGGATGCAGACTGTGCAAAAGGAGCATCGTGAAGTTCCAAATACTTTATTTTCCTAGGTATAAATTGGTGTGGTATTAATGTCTGGCCAAAAATAGTTTTACTGCTCTGAAGGAAAAATGACTGAAGTGTTTGTGGGTTCAGGCTTTTGTTTTTACACAATCAAGGGACTAATTAAGAAGTGAGCCAGCCAAGGCCGGTCTGCTCAATAAGCGGGGAGAAACTGTGACACAGCAGACCTGTACGGCTCAATGTTAATGAGGCGGCCGCTGGTCTGGCTCTGGTTATAAATATGAATCATGGCATTGGGCCCGAGCCTCTGAGGGGCCAGGTTGTAAAAACAAAAAAAAAAAAGAGAGCGAGAGAGAGTGTGGTATGATTTACTGGAAGTAAAGCAATGTGTGAGAAAGTTTTGCAGGGGGGAGATCAGAGTAGCAGAAACGCATACGGAAGCGTAATTTTCATCACAGCAACACGACCTAATTTATATCTAGAAGTGCATCAATGAGTAATGATGTTTGAGAGGGATTCATGTGAATACTGGGTTGATTGAAGGTCTCAGCCTGCTGAATCTGAGCTGTTGGATGATTGAGGGACTGGATCGGGGCTGCAGTGTGATGAGATGGAGATGCAGTCCTACGCAGCCGATTAAACGCTTTATCATTCACGCTTAAGGGAGATGAAAGTGCGGAAGACTACTAGGCTTAGACGTTCCTCGGCATACTAGTGCAAAAGTTTGGAGTGTGTTGTGTGCAACACTGCCCTCGGCGTTATCAGAAGGCCGCTGTGTGACCGCCGCGGAGGTTCTGCACAGCCTGTTTTGCAGCCGACATGGCTAATTCCTTGTAGACACTGATTAACTTACACACTCAAATAACCCACACACAATCACACATGCACCCAACTCCTCACTCGCGTGCGCGTGTGTATGCGTGTGTGTGCGTGTGTGTGTGTGTGCGTGTGTGCGCGCGTGCATCATACATGCACACATAATGACAGGCTGCAGTCG